>JAPEVF010001401.1:0-10210 GCA_029747585.1 Pleurotus djamor | reverse complement strand
AGAGTTCATGGAAGTCCTTACCGGTACTCCGGTCTCGCCTCCCACCCAAGTTTTATGAGCTCTAAACAGTTACTCAGAGTGCACCTCCACTCTTAGAGTGGACTTGGAGTAGACTTCAGTATCTCTCTCGTCACCTTTCCTTTCTAATTTTTCGTCCTTATCCCACCCTGTACTCTGTTTGTTCTTTAATGGTATTCTCCTTCACCCTCCTACACATCGGGCCTCAGAGCATCATGGGTAGGTCTCACAAGCACTGTCGGTACCTCGTCAAATCTCAAACAAGCGCCGGACAGGCGGCCGGCCCCTTGCCGGCCCCTCAGGCCTTCAAGCTTCAAGCTCAAGCTTCAAGCTTCAAGCCTCAGGACCTGAAATGGAACATTCTCAGACTCTCACTCAGCCAGTATCACGATTACTCACGACACAACGGCCTCTTTATCTTCGCTCCTCGAGGCTTTGACAGGATACCTCGGATGGAGAGATATACTTCAAGTTCGAGTTGTGAGTCATTTTATTCCAAATCGACTTTGCATCCATTGCGAATACTCAATCAGGCCATCTAGGTGTGCCGTGCGTTTCATGACACTTCGAAATCCCTCTGCGTATGGAAGGCACAGTTTTCTCAGCTATCAAGCTCATATCATGTACCAATCATTCCACCAAAGCCACTCAGTTCATACACGCCCAATGAACTTGAGGAGTTTGTCATAAGATGGGAGAAATAAGATTTTGTCTAGGTTCCTCAAACCCTTATCAGACCACCCACTCACTGTCCCATTCCATTAACCTCCGACACATACACCAAGGCCGCCCTGGTTGAAGGTGGTCGTTGGCTCCTTACAAGTCATGAACCAGACGACGAATCCGACTATGCCCATGACTTGGATTCGGCTGGCATGACTCCATGTTTATTGGTAGATAGCAAGACGAACATGGATCCGCTGTGCGATCTTACCGTAACGGATCTACACGTCGACATAGACCGCAATTCAGGCACCTTAGCTTTCACGTTTCAACCTCCGCGTCGCCTACGAACACTGTTGAGTATATTTGTCCTTACAATATTCGTGGGAGAAGTTCAACGTTTCCACCACACTCATCTCACAGATGGCGGCACCCCGGATAGAGGCAGAGTCGAAATTTGGCGTGTTCAAGAGGACTCCAGCGACTCCAAGCTTTCAGCTGTCCGTATAACTGTGTTTCACACTGACATTGACATATCGCGGTACTTCATGACTTCCTTTTTGGGATCTTGGTACGCTACCTTCAACGATTATTTCGATCGAATCAAGATATTCGACTGGACAAAACCCTGCGATGAAATCTACCCTGAGGAAATTGTGTATCTGGGACATGTGAGCCACAAGCTTCTTGCACCTCTGCCCTTTGAAATGCTTTTCTGACGCCCGCCTCAGAGACATCTAAAGCTCCTACCAGGCCACAAATTACTGGTGTATGACAGTCGTTCCCTTCGCGTGCTTTCGTTAATGGACGAGGGCGATCAACTCAGCCCTACTCCCGTGACTCTGTTGGATTTGAATT
Source organism: Pleurotus djamor (assembly GCA_029747585.1). Classification (NCBI taxonomy): domain Eukaryota; kingdom Fungi; phylum Basidiomycota; class Agaricomycetes; order Agaricales; family Pleurotaceae; genus Pleurotus; species Pleurotus djamor. Next base: position 8,671 of record JAPEVF010001401.1, on the reverse strand, counting down.
TCGAACCCAACGAGGACATATGCTTATCGGCCGCGCTATCACCAACTCTAACGTCAGCTGGCAATGCCCACGTCAATATCGCAACCACACAAGGCATATACTCCATACTCATAGGCCCGGAGACATCTGTGACCGTTGAAAAGTTGATTACTCAGAAATTCAGTCCACGTCATCACTTTGCTCTTGGGACACATAGAGCCTTCGTCGCTCCTATAGCGCCTACGTCGAAGAGCACCTATCACAAGTTTGTCCTTGGGTTCTACTCGTCAAACAGTGGTTCTTACTCCGCCTCGGTCAAACGCTACGAAGATGCCCATATCCTTGCAGGATATGGTTCTCCACTGCTCTTAGACGAGTTTAGTGGCAAGATCGTACAGTATTCGGAGCGTCTTCGTAGTCTTTCTCTGCTAAAATTCACTAGAACCTAGATGGATGCTTTGTCTCTCTATCTATGCCTATATTTTGAAAACCAATCTTCAAGGAACATTGGGAAACTCTGCGATGCACCTATAGTATAGTTGTTTTACGTTCAATACGACCCAGTGGGGAGTTCGCAGCACAGATAACATCCATCCTTCTCCGCGGGTGGACGAAGGTATTGTCCAGCAGCGCAGACGTGGTCTGGACCGAAGCACGCCATCAAGCATCGCTGAGGCGGTGGTGGTGAGATGACCTTGCAGCATGTGTAACAATCGCCTCCATCAGGAGGTGGTAACAAGAACTGTCCAACGGTGCAAATGTGGTCTTTGGGGAAACATGCGTGCGTACAGACTTGCGGTGGTGGCAGGAGCTGGGCTTGGACACTAGCCGCAACGAAGGCGGCCGCGAGGAGTGAATTTCCGAGCATTTTGGTCACTTGGTGGATGTTTCTGAAAGATAGATGCCTTGTCAAAAGCATAAAGGAAGAAGGGGAAGACGACGTACCAGTCGATGGGACAGATCGAACTTGAGGGAATGCCACATCACTGAGATGTATTCCATTTATGTTCTCCCCCTTCGCAGGGCCAAGAAGTTATGTGAAGTGCTTGACAATGACTCAATTGTTCACTTGGTCAAACTCAAGGCCGAGGGTATCGCCTGGTTTTCCCCGCAGCGATGCGTCTGTCAAGTCATCAATTCAGTGAAAGGGTCTGGCGGTTGACACGATTTTCCATGCGTAAGTCGAACCGAACTTGGCAGGTACGGTCAGATACGTGGGTGGGGTTGACGTGGGTACCTGAGAGTGGCGTTGGTCGGCTGCCAATCTTGGAAGTAAATACGAGCGCTGATCGGTCGACACCTCGCAAGATGGGGTGTCAAACATGCGCGACTGGAATTTGATATTTTTACAAGCTTCCTGTACAGTCAGATCCGGAATCACTTTTGATAAAAAGAAGAAAGTCAAGGCAACGAATGTGTGGAAAATTCGGGGAGAACAATAGAACCGTTCGCAAGATAGTCTACGCTCCTTCCACTCCATTCATCGATGACAGGAGATGGACCCCATCCCCTTGGTGCTTGATGATGATACTTCACTATGAGCCCGTCATGACGGGGAGTGCGAAAGCTAGCGATAATACGGCCTTCGTCCGGATTAGTAGTCGATCCGACGGCTCGATGTGCTCCGAGTGCAAGCGGAGCTGCAGGATTGAATGGATGGAACAACTTCGTGACGGATGCCACATTCCCCATCAAATGTAGGAGATCAAAGCCCGAGGAAGTCGCGAAGGTGATGTAGGTATCACCGGCAGAGTTCGTACAAGGTGCTGACATAATACCACCATTGACAGCAGCCTCGCCGCTGAGCTCGACAGAACAGACTGGGGTAGAGGGAAGAGGCAGCGACTGGGGTAGCGGATCTTCCAGATATTGATCAAGCGGCTCAGGGATGGGGTATACGCCGATCGCTCTATTCCTTTGCGTCAGCAACCGGGGAGGGGAACCGGGCAACAACGTAAAATGGTTCTGACAAAGTGGTGAGCCAAAGGATAAGCTAAGTAAGGGTGTTAGCAAACCGGTGCATCCGACTCTCGAAACGCAACAACGGATTTACGATGTTGAGACCCAGAGGATCGCCTCCAGTCGAAAACCTCTATGTACCTTAATCCAAGGAAGCGAGCATACCATGGTCCAAGGAACGATGTAGCCATGTGGATGCCATTGTAGACTGTGGTAGAGACTGTAGAGATATGCGACGCAGAGAGCTGTCGTTGTTCAACATGTTCAGTGACGCGCCAGAATTCAACTCTCCTACAGTCGTCCATGGGATTAACTAGAAAAGGAGTGAGTGACTAGGACGCGTTGCTGGGAGTGGTCATCACTCAACATGTATCAAACGATATGGCCAGGTCAAACGATAAGACGGAAGAATTGTGATCCACATAGGAAAGGATGGCGGAGGCGCACGAACCATCTGAGCTTGGCGGAATCAGGACGACCGACTCCACGCGTTGAGCGTCTGAGTCCAAGAAATGCGCCATGATCGATCCTTGGTCTACATCATCAGTTGTAAGTAGCCAGCGGCCTCCTTCGATGAGTGTGAAGCTGGAAGAATCCGACGCGGATCGAACAAGACGATTTGAGGGCCTCATCAGACAGACGGCAGGATCCCAGATGAATTCGCGCTTGTACCATCGTAGAACGACGGTCTCAAGCTCATGAGAGGTGTACGCGTCCATAGGCCTCGGTAGACAGATAGGGATAATATACATATCGGAAAGTCGGAAAAATAGGTTGCGCCACACTGTGAGAGACTTGGACGCGTCGCAGATTACCTTGCAAGTCTAGTCAAGGATGTACTGATTAGGATACTATACAAGCCGGATGGACAAGGAGCTTACCGTGCGTGATCGCAGGACATCCTTCCAATCCAAATTGGCAACCACCGCCTCAAGCAGTTCGAAGGGGAGAGTGAAGATATTTGTGTCCATACCAGGAGATACGGCATCTGGTACGAGAGCAACTGGCGCATCAGATCTTCTGCAACTCAAAGTACTCTGAGAAAGCTTGTATAAGTATACCTGGCATAACGGACGCGGTCAGTGACTGGATTGCAATCCAATCAATCGTCCCACAAAAGGTGGTTCAACTGCACTCGGCTTGACTTGAAGGTCTGGACCGGCCTAGATTGACCCAGAGAAGCACGTGACACCTTGCCAAACTCGGACGGGTTTGAACCTTGAAGTTGCCTTGAAGTCGACGACCATGGAACTTTTGTGTGTAATTCTTCCGGACTGTACAGCGTTTAGAAGATTGAATCATGGAATCTACGGTGCATTATGTCAATCAAGACGATGTTAATAACTATGTTGCCCAGTAGAACTCCCGACCAGACGGCTATAAGGGAGGGAGATCAATCAGTACATCAATCCTGGTAAAATAATCAACGGAGGGAAACGTACGATGCTGTGTACTGGAGAGAGCATGGGGGGTATCGGGACGTCAACGGTCGATCTACGACCCGAAGCATGTATAGTATTGATAACGGTGGCCTCAGGCTACGCAACGTCAACAGGAATATTAGCGACAACTCAAGAAGGGTGAACGACGGCACGTACACCGCCTGCTACGAAGCTGAGGATGGTTTGATTAGGGGGCGCTCGGGATGATTGCGAGCGTATTTCTTGTTCTTGGGTTACGCGGGCGTTCAAGCTGTTCAGAAGGGATTCTGTTCAGCATAGTGTGAATAGGAAGATATAAATGAGCGTACGATGCTAATAAGCAGTTTGAGAAGACTGCGAGTATGGTAAGAGGAAGCGTCAGAAGAGGCGAGGATTTAAGCGAGGAAAGCTGTAGCCGACCTTTCGTGATGGTACTGGATACAGCCATCCATATAACTAGCGCGCGTTTGCGATTATTAGTCAGGTGCAGCGGGGAGAAGAGTACGGATATTCACGATTTTGTCGAGAGAAAAGAAACTGAGGAATTCGTCAGTGGGAAGGATATAAAATTGGGGGACCAAAGCTTTACTCACGCAAAGGAGAGTGATAACGAAGGAGATACTGGAAAATAGACGAACATCAGAAAAACGATCTACCAGTCAATGGGGGTAAGTACCTAGTGATCAAGCCCGTCTCTATGCCAGGTATGGACGGTTAGTTGGGGTAAAATGAGCTACAGGAACACTCACGCAAAGTCCAAGCGATGATTCGATCAATTGTCATGATCAACCTGTGCTTCCGATGATCATCAGCATCATATCAACATCCCACTGGGAAACTAGGCCCATATAGAGCTAGCACGTACGGGCCTTGTGTTGTCCGACTCCTGCTTTTCGCAAGGTAGTAAAAGTTCGCTAGCGCAATCGCCAAATCGATGAACGCGCTGGCGCTGAATAACGTCTCAAGAAGCCACCCGAACTGGTCTGTGAAGTGGGTGAACGAGGTCATGCGCAGGGCGTGAACAGAAATGTATAGCCAGCCCGCTAATCGGCAAAGAGCTAGCCCCCAACCGAGGAGAGCTGGGAGTAGATGCTTGGATAGGCGAAAGAAGCGTGAAACATAGAAAGACTGACAGAAGGAATAGATGAAGACGACGTGAGAAGACAGGAAGAGGGGAGGAATAGAGGGGAAATCGCACCTCCACGAGCGGCCCGATACAGCTACTGATGAGGAATGAAACCCCTACAGAACGCGGGGGAGGCAAGAGGAGAGCAAGCTTGTTTTGGTGGTGGATAACGACGAGGTAGTAGATTCCATGAAAGTGGGTCAAAAGTTGACCGAGCTCAAGACACCTAAAGAGGGATGTTGAGTCTAGGAAACGACAGTCGCTTGTATGACGCACCATATAGCACCAACCTGAAGGTGTTGCTTGTCAATAGAGAAAGGCAGCAGAATTAACTGTGGACGTACCAGCAGCCGTGTTAGCCAATTGTCTCGAGCCTGGAAGTTACGATTATACACGGCAACCTGGGCTGTCAAGACTCCAAAAAGACAGCCAGAAACCATGAACCCGATCTCCAGTGCCCCCAGTGTGAGGTCCAGTGAGGGATCACCCTGCGCCATGAGACGATTTGAGAAGAATGAAAAGAAGAACGAAAGAAAACAAAGAAAGCGGGAAGAGCGTGATGGGAGTGCTCTGCGTGCCAGTCTTATAAGAAGTTCGGGAAAAGAACATGGTAACGGGGTGATATGATGGGATCTTTGGGTTCTCAACATCTAGCCCTGGTGACGACCGCGAAGGATGTAGTTTACCATCGTATGAGAACGATGGGCACATCACTGTATCACCGCGCACGGGCAGTGTTCATGTGAACATATGGACTCATATGGGCACCAGCTTTACGGACCCAATCACCGAAAGTGGAGAATGATCGTCAGAACATCGAACCATCAGGCCGCAGGTGTTGATCGTGCAGAAAGGCAGGTGTTTGCTTGGGGCTGAAGAATGCTGTTGAAGGCTCGTGTGCGTAAGGCTTGATATTAGCGCTGGATGTTCATACAAGTTTAAAAGGCTATCAGCAAACGGTTTCACAGCGAACCGCGTACGAACGCCGGATCTTTACTTCGAAACTCAACGTTCAACCCTTGACTGCGTTGACTAAACATTGGTACGGTCGGGGTCGCAGTGACCTATGAGGCTTTCAGCGACCATCAACAGCAATAGCATTATTACACTCACGGATATCCAAGAGTCATCATCGGTTGAACACAATATGAGAGCTCCCATACACCAAGAAATCTCGGTCGAAGAGAGTAGATCTTTCCCGAGGCGGCTGAACTAGGTTTTTCGCCTTTTGGTTATATGTATGCGCTAGTGTGGTCTTCCTAAGAGCTTCAAGGGTGTTCTTCAATAATCGGCAGTAAAAAANTGAGGCTGCGGAATGCTCACCATCTCGTCCAGCAACATGATGACAGCATGTCAAGCACCTGGCTCAAGCCGTCTATCCCCACAGCCAGCCAATGAAAGCCAGCCAACATGAGGCAGCCTCGGGCCTGGAGATTGCAAATAACATGGCTGCGCAGGGTTTTCATTTCGAGTACCACAAATCATCCTCGGAGACGAAATGAAGTAGATCCAATTAAAGGCAAAAGGTGAAAGCTGGGGGCCACATAGTCAGTAAGCGGTGGAAAAAAGAAATTTATTGAAGACAAATACCTCGTCTGCGACATGCTGTTGACGATGGCGGCGACGCAGACGGAGACGGAGACGATGAGCCAGCGTGCATGGGGATGTTTGAGGTGTGGTGGTGGTTGGGTAAAAGGCTTGGTAAAGGCGCCGAAACCCAGCAACCTCTTTAAGCGTCACCACCATCTGCCAATTTCCCCAACGGCGACAACGACGTCGACGAGCAGCGTTGCACCTTGTTTTCGCTTCCTGAGCGAGGTCTACGATGTCTAGCAAGCACTCACGCCAGTCTCCAACGCCGTCGACGCCCGGTTCTGCCCACAATGCCTCGAAACTGCCCAAATTCCTCCAAAAGTCTGTGAACAGGGACAGATCCAAGTCCGTTACGGATCCAGGCGTTGCTGGGAGCCCTAGTGGCAGCAGCATCGCCAGCGGAAGCTCGATATCGACGCCAGAGTCGTCTTCATCGAGGCGCAGCAAATCCAAATTCCTCGGTTCGAAGGAGAAGAGCAGGAGCAGAGATGACGAGGGCAGGCAGCGAGAAGAGGACATGGGGGCCGATGAGCTGCTTACACCCACTCCAGACGGCGGCGACGAGACCCCCGTCATCGTCGAGCCCATCAGCGTACCCCGGCCCCGTACTCGGTCTGAGCGACCTCTGAGTACCGCATCCGATATCCATCCCAGCGGCGCGTCGCTGTACGCCTCGACATCCTCAAATCCTGGCAGAATGGGTGATCTGCCTACAAGACTTTCTGGCTGGTTCTCGCACACATTCAGTACATCATCAACGGATCTCACATTGCCAGCTCTCATGGCGCAGACTCAGAGCATGAGTGCGTCGCCAAAGACCAAGGGATCAGCGCTCTTGACAGCTGCAAAGTATGGCAAGGGCCACTTGAACAAAGCCATGCGACATCTCTTCGACAGCGACGCGACACCCGACGAATGCCCCGACCCAATCTGGCTGCTTGGCGTGCAGCACCCGGGTTACGAGCCCCCACCGCCAACGACCAACCCGCTGGGGTCGTCAACAGCTTCAATGCCTCCGCGAAACTCATCCGATCGCAGACGCGGGTCACCAAATTCACTTCGCTCTTCAACGTCATCAATACCATCCCCGATCGAACTCTCCCAGTCCCAAAGCAGTATAGGAGGCAAACCACCAGGTGCCTTCTGGCCTCCAGTTTTCTACGCAGATTTCACCTCAAGAATATGGTTGACATATCGCTCTCAGTTTACGCCTATCAGAGATGTCCGACTATGTGATTTGACTGATGATCCCGATCCTGAGAACGTCCAGCCAAGCAGTCCCCCATCCAAGGTTTGGGCCTGGGTCGGAAGGGGGGAGAAGGGATGGACTTCGGACTCGGGGTGGGGATGTATGCTACGAACCGGTCAATCGCTTTTGGCCAACGCGCTGTTACATTTGAATCTCGGTCGAGGTGCGATCCTTGTCCCTTCTGATTAAACCACCTCAACTCAACCCTCTTTCTATCAATAGACTGGCGCAGGCCGCCACATCCAGTCGCTACAGCCGACTATGCAGCTTATGTTCAGATTTTGACTTGGTTTTTCGATACCCCCACAATTGATGCACCGTTTAGCGTGCATCGGATGGCGTTGGCAGGCAAGGATTTGGGAAAGGATGTCGGCCAATGGTTTGGACCGAGTACTGCCGCTGGTGCTATCAAGTGAGCGTTTCTTCTGCATTCTACACCGTTGACTACTTGTTTCACATGCTTACTTGTCGTTTCAACTTTTTAAGGGCTCTAGTATCTGCATTCCCGGCAGCAGCGCTAGGCGTGTCCGTTGGGATTGATGGGGTTATCTTCCAGTCCGATGTCTACGCCGCCTCCAACTCTGGCACTCTGCCCAAGCGCCACGCCCGTACTCATTGGGGCGATCGTGCTGTTCTGGTGCTGGTTGGCATTCGTCTTGGTTTGGACGGTGTAAACCCCATATATTATGATTCCATTAAGGTAAACCTTCGTCATCAAACCGCTTTCTGCAGCTAATACCTTGCTATCCAGTTCTTGTATACCTGGCCTCAGTCGGTCGGCATCGCCGGTGGTCGACCAAGCTCGTCATACTATTTCGTTGGTGCGCAGGCTGATAGCTTGTTCTACCTGGACCCACATCACGCCCGGCCCGCTGTGCCTCTTCGACGTTACAACCCGTATGGTGAAGCTGATTGGGAAACGGAACAAGACTTTGATAGGGAACGTGATGGGGACCGCAAGAGCAAGCCCCCAAGCGCCTACCCCGGCCATTCACGCACGCCAACCTCCCCATCTTCAAGTCGTACTGGTTCTTCAACATTCTCTTATCATGCCCCTCTTTCGCCATCACCGCTCCAGAAACAATATTCTTCCACATCTTCATCATCGCATTCACATTCTCAATCTTCCTCATCGTCCGGGTATCCTGCCGGACGATCGGTATCGTCCTCGCCACCTATGACATCGTCGCTGGCTACCTCACGTACGCCTCGTGCGTCACGGCCTGTAGATGCAAACGCAGATATGGATCCGAGCGAGCTTGGGTTTACTGTTGGCTCGGAGAGTCACTGGATCCTATACAGATCCACTATGTCTCAGCGTATTCGGAGGCTGAGCTGAACACC
>JAPEVF010001400.1:0-10211 GCA_029747585.1 Pleurotus djamor | reverse complement strand
CCCGTTCATAGACTCGCGGGAAACTGACAAATTGACATCTGAGTGACACACGGCGTCTGGTGTACGGTACACGACACTTACCAGTCGGACCATTTCATTATGTACTATGGAGCTGGTCTCAATAGATGGGCGTGCACGCCGGTTTAATCTCTTGTGATCGTTGTTAGCAGATAGTGAAGCTGGAACGGAGAGCTGGTTGCCGGTTCGCTTGATCACTTTCGTACCTTTCGTAATGCGCGTCATTAGCTCTAATGAATATGAATTCGATCAAGCACGCTAACATTAATCCGCTAAGTGTGCGCATACGAGACGCCTGCGAAGCCGAGCACAAACGCAAACTTTGTGTTATTCCTGACAGCTGCGCCTTCGAGCTTGTTGGCATAAGTCTCCAGTCCTGGAGCGGATGCCGTTGTCACTTGCTCTTCCATTCGACAGATGCGAAGCGGGTGCAAAGAACAAGCACCTGGAACAAACTTTCGATCAAGAACCAGAAATTGAACTGGGTCAAAATTTCAACCGTCGAGAAATCCGTCGAGTAACGTAGTGCAGAAGACACCGCTGTACATAGTTAGTTATCACGGATGGGGATGTCAATCAAAGTCATCAACATCATCAGTATCAGTGGATATGAAATATTGACTGCTCACCGTGTTGCACGTTGTGACGTGACGGGCGTACGTGATAGATCCGGACGACGTTGACGTGAACCCGCCGCCTGGAGTTGTGTGGCTATTATAAACAGAACCTGTCAATGAAAGGGGGGGGGNTGACAATGCCGGGGTCCAGATGCGAAGCGAAGCAAGATGGGGGGCCTAATGATGTTAAGATTTACGGGAAGAAGACAGTTGTCACGGGCAGGCTCACCATGTAGACGTAGATTATGATGAGCTTGTCATTAATGACGATGAATGAAGGTTCCGGTGAGATGTTTGTCATCTCCTTTCATCGATGCCCGCCATCCAAGGACCAGCAAGGTGATATATACACGTCTAATGTCCGAGTTTATGGGCGGTGCGGGTGGGGCGTCTTTCACAGCTCGGAATCAGATCATGTCGAAGAAGAAGAAGAAAAAACAGGGTTCCCGTCAAACGAGCTTGCTAGATCTCCCAACGCGTCTCAGGACCCAATGTTTCGGGTCTGAACGCTGAACGGTGGAAAGTTGGAAAGAACAAGGCAAACACGATCGTCCGTTTTCGATTCGATGGCATGCGAGTCTATTTTCAGATCCAAGCGTCCCCTTTTCCCCTGGTGGCCTGGCCTCGGCGGATGACTCCATTAACCTAAAGGGAAAAAAGAACAGCCGCCTAGAACGAAGAAGAGTGGAGGGGGAACTGGAAAAAGAAAGGCAGGCAGAAGCGGTATAGAGTATGCATGAGAGGGACAAAAGGAACAGAGGAAGGACGCGGTAACTGCTCTCATTGATCGGCAACCTTGCAATGTGGACTGTGCGTGAACGAGATGATAAGACTTCGATGTCCGCGTCACAAGTTGCTCCACAGGCAGGCACCGCGCCTGTGCTTCGGATGGGAGAGTCTCTGAAGGAGACGGAGAAGTAGAAGGAGGACAGAGGTCCGTCGTAGGTGTGTTCCAATCGACGATGATGCGGTACTAACCAAGAATCGAAATCAAGAAGACGCAGACAAAATGCGAAGAACGACACGGATGTCACTGGCATTGCAACTCGTTGTCCCCTCTTCAACCAAACGGGGATGGGCTATCAGTGGCTCCCAGTGCACATAGACACAGATTCTACCAAGGCATCCTCACAAGTAAGGCATAATATAATGTCCTAAAGCTCGTTTGAAGCACCGTCGCAGAATTTTGGAGGACTATAGACCTGGACGAGATATTGAAGCCACGGACGACCGAGAAAGCTAGGAAACGAAGTGACTGGAAGACATGTGAATGGTGGCATGCTGCACGACGAATTGGAGTGTCCCCACAAACGTTCTGTCATAACGGCAAGAAGAACTTGAAGAACGGAAGAGCGTAGGCTTCTCCGCCCATCCCATTATGAACAACACCGATGTTCGTTGAAGTGACCGAACCCAGAAGGGTAAAGGAAAGGAGCGACACCAAGTCTGAGCGTCTGTAGGCTGCGAAAAGCAGCTTCTCGTAAAGCTCCAATGTGTCAAAGTGGAACCCGGGAAGCGTAGTCCAAAGATACGCTCTACTCAACAGAGACAACGAGCCAATGAAGCAACGGAACCAAGCGAAGAAAACCGACCAGAGAGATAAGACGACACGAATGGCGGTAGCATTGAGGTGGAGGTTCTCCGCTTATCCATATACGCGTAACGAAGTTTGGAGTTCGACGGTCGACTTTCGGGAAGGAGGACAGGAAGCTGGATGCAAAAAGATAGAAGCACATAAGCAAACCGAAAACATAGCGACCAACTAGGGCAAGAACACCAGAGCAAACCACAGCGTACGCCAGCTAGAAGACGGCGAATCCAACTTGAAAGTTCCTCATCTCCTTTTCCTTTGCATTCCAACGACCACGCAGTAAACACTGAATATCATGATCAGCGAAAAAGAATACAGCAGGATAGATTACACCTACCTAGTCTAGTCTACACGTTTGACAACACGGGAAGATAACCAGAAAGATACCAAGTTGAAGAAGTGGTGGAGGTGGTGGCGGTGGTGGCGGCAAAGATGTTACGACAAACTCTTCTTCACCTTCTTCTTCTTCCTCTCCCCTCCACCGGAAAGTTCGCGTTCACGGTCTCTTTTATTTGCACTTGCACTTGCAGTTGGGGTGGGTTCGTCGACCCCAGATGGTTTCATGAACGCCGTAGACGTAGGCGCAGCGGGAGTCGTGGCGGTAGGTTTGGAACGAAGATCCACCCCAGTCCCACTCCCATCGAATATACTCTGCCTCACATTCGTCGTTTTCGCAGTAGAGTTTTTCTTCATCTGTGCTTTCGCAGATATCGACGCAGACGAGGAACCGGCAATATTCCTCATGCTCATTGACCCCGATATGGATCTAAGACGCGTCGAACCGCTCAGTCCCCGAGTGCTTGACTTTTGTTTCGATGATTTCGAGCGTGACGATGGAGAAGCGTCTTCTCCGTCTTCCTCCCCATCACTATCGCCAGAATCATTGTTTGCATGCTCGTTTTCGTCGTCGTGGTTGATGGGATCTTGAGTAGAACGGCCAGATGCCGTGCGCTCGCGTTCCTAAGCCATTCATCGACAGAAAATTAGTATACTTCATAGCAGAAACTGCGTTTCATAGCGAGAACTTATCGCGTACCTCGGCAACGGCTTGATTCGCATCAACCTCCACACCACGAGCATTAAACTTTCTTCGTCCCTTGGTTTGTGTCGAACTTGATGCACCGGGTGACGGCGATCGAAAGATGAAAGGCAAATACGACGATTCAAACGTCACTTGTTGTTCCCTACATAATCCAACGAAAGTTGTACGCGCTGATCAATGCTCATGATGCATGAAGGGAAGGACCACCACTCACCCAACGGGTAAGTAGTCGGACGTGAGTGAAGGTACTACTCACATCGAACTTCCATTGCCATTTCCACCTGAACTTGAATGGGAGCGCGAAGGGATCCCCCAAGCCTCCCGAACCTCCTTGCTGACCTCCCACCGCCCGTCATCCTTCACCTCCGCTCGATCCAACTCGACTTTACCCGTCCCAGTCCCAGTTTTATCTTTACTATTGCTTGAGGAGGAAGAGGCGATGTTGGGCTTTTGCATAAACTTCAGACTGAGCGTGCCCTTGCTTAGGGATAAGGATTTTTGAGTTGTCGACATTTTCGTCCCCAAGTTCCAACGAATTTCCTTGATTGCGCCGTTCGGGTTCTCAATCTGTCTTTGCTGTTATCTGGACGTTCGTGAGTTCGGTTTATCTTCGTGAGTTCAAGTTGGACGAAGACAGACGTGACCAGGAGGGTTGGCTGTGATCGTGATCGTGTTGGTGGTATGAAACCAAAAAGGAAAAGACTCGAGCCTGATTCGGACACGAGTTGTACTAGTTTCATCGAAAACATCATACTTACTATTCTTCAGCGCACGTCCATACCGCTCTCTATGGCTAAAAAGTAAAAGGAACGCACGTCTCAAGAGCGAAATAATGATGATCGCAGAAACGCGACAAAACGAAAAAAGATATCTCAATCATCGGAGGAGACAGCTGCAGAACCACTGATGGGACTCGAACCCACAACCTTTGCCTGGCAACTCCAGGTAAGTAGGAAGGCAATGCACTAACCATTGTGCTACAGTGGCTTGTGACCTTCGCTCCACGCCATAATGCTATAGCAAGCTCATTCGTTGGGGCGGTCTTACCTTACTTCCTTCCAACTTCCTTCTTACTTACTTACTGACGAGTTTCACAAGAAACCCTCGGCTCGCATCTCACGGTCATCGCTGACGCGTCCATCGCAATCCTTCTCAGGCTGTCCCGGTCCCTCTGACTTACTTCCTACTAACTACTCCTCTAGGAGGTACCGAAAATCGATCATCTACTTACTCGAGCGGCGAGGAGGTCCTTATCCTCGCCACCATCTTCAAGGCCTCATGGCCTCCAGCTCAATTTCAAGTTCACGCTCAAGACTCTTTGAGCAGTGACTCCAGCTCACTGCTAAGAAACCCCACTTGGGTTGATCGCCGGTGGCAGTCCTTACTCCTAATAGCCTTGGTAGAGTATGTACCAAGTGTCAAGTGACGCACTCGCCTCGCAACTTCCTCGTTCCCTTTTCATTGATCTGAATCATTGATCATCAGAATCGAAGTGCGTCCTCGATCATCATCGACATCGATAGGACGACTCTCGGACTCATATCATGATATCACCTCTAGACTTACTTACTCCAGAATTACTCCAAGGCTATACTGGTATAGACCCCAGCGCAGCTGTAACAAACGCCTCTTGTTCGCCTTGTTCGCGAATCGCCCTGCATTGCTGCCTTGCGCTTTGATCATGATCATTTCACCGATCGTGACCCATGATGCACGATGGTTGAGATAGAGTCACCTCTCGGCCAATTGCAATGAGGTACATGCACAATCGATGGATTTGTGGATTTGCGTGTTGTCAACTCATTTAATTCAATGATTGTCTAGGCAAAGGAAAGATACGTACTGTTCGAGTTTATCGGGAATTCCCAACGTGTTCGATGAGGCCGAGTTGAGTATCCAACATTCCTCTTCTAAATCCGTCTACCTGGATACCTGGATCATTGCACCCATTACAAATTACTCATACACGCATTACACAAAGGGACCTTGTCCTTGCCCTTACCGGTGACCACTTATTCACGACGCGAACGGATCATTCAAGTCGAATTCGAACTCGAACCGAGTAAGCACTTGCAATGGTCTATAAGGTAGAGTACAAGTTATGACACCGGTGCCGGCTCGTTTTGACGTACCTCCCTCCCCTCTAGCTTATCAAACAACCAAGTTCAACCGTTCAAGCGGGTGTATCCATCATTCCGTTGTATTCCTTTCTCACTTTATTCCTTCATAACCCTTTCTCTTTTCATCCCTTTCATCCTTTATACCAGTAGCCAACAGAAGAAACACGATCGGATGCCTCGCGGAATGCATATCGTTCGTTGGCTAGGGTGGCTGGGCCGGTGACACCCGTCCATCCACTTGTACTTACCTTTCTTCTGAGACCTTGCACCGAGCTTTGACCTCGCTTTCACTTGGCTTTTACAACTTGGAGCTCGTTTGAACGCAGAGGTACGCGCATGAACCCTTAAACCAAGCCGAACGAGGAGCATCACGCGTAAAGGCCTCCCAGTTTCAGGGCTTGGAAGGACCGTACTGAAGGCACTCGGGCCTTTCTCGGGCCTTGGTGTCATGGCATCCTGATCCCTCACAGTCCTACATCACGGTACCACGGCGTCATGGTGTCATGGTATCGTGAAGTAGGCCTTGAGGCGATCGCGTCCCTTACTTGAGCTTGAACCTTCTTGTACATACTCTAGGGGGACTCATGACGCGCCACGACGATCAGGTACCGAGTCCCGGGACCCACACGCTTCAAAGTTCAAAACGTTCAACGTTCAACGTTCACAGTCCACACTAGGCTCCCTAGCTTCCTAGCGATCCTCAACGCCTACTCTAACGTCCAACACGCCAGGCTTTTCCTATCGCAGCTCTAATCTCTGCTTCCGAGCGAGCATATGAGCGCGTAGACGCACGAACATCCATATTTGGTAGTGAACTGTGTCATATCAAATCAAAAGACGCGAAGACGCGACGGACTCCTTTCGACCCCTTACGGCGTCCCCCTTTCTTCGCCTCTACCCCTCACTCCTTGCTTCGCTTCATTTACCGCGTTCCCGGCTTCTCCGTCCCTCCCTTCCTACCACATCAGCATCAACGCCTCAACGCTTCAACGTTTTGAAGAACCAACTCTCCTTAACCCCGACTTCAGCTCCCCTCCAATAGCCGTCTCCTGTATCCCCCATCAGTAAACGTGTCATAATAATACGTCTCGAGGCATGTCAAACTTCAGACTCTTAAGCTCCGGACCTCTTGAACATCTGAGCTTTTGGACTTGTACCCAAGGAATTGTCAAATTGAGGGAACAACAACGGCAACGGGGAGAATACTATTACTAGCCTACAGCGATGGTTCCGAACTTGAGCCACACGCAAACGAGTCACGATTTGATATGGACATTGGACACATAAATTTCGAAACGTACAAATGTCGCGTCCGCAATGCACTCTAATCATACATATTCGACTTTACACACATTCCAGACTCTCCAATTCCAATTCAACTTACAGTGCAAATCGAAGTTTGCACCTCGAATCGACGGTTGAAGGAAGTTCGGACACGCAAAGTGACCGGTCCCTTTCCTTTCTCTCCCTTTCTCTCCCTCCCTCTCCCCTCTCCCCTCTTTGCAAGTTCTCCTCTCTCCTTCGAGCTTCTCCTTGCTTCTCCCCCGAGTCCGAGGTACGCTCTACTCTACACTTCCATCTGACTCTACAACTGAGTACTAGAGCTGACTCTGGATGTTGGGCTATCCCGAGGTACTTCATTTATGTAAAGATACCTCTTCAAAGCTTCAAACCCAACGTTCAAACGTTCAAACGTTCAAACGTTCAACGTTCAACACCCCTGCCTATTCTATAGCTACATCCCAAATTGAACCCCCTCCTCCCTCCTCCCACTTACCAATCCTTCCATAGTATCCATACACAAACACACAACCAACCTGACACATCTTCAATGTTCAATCCTTACGTCCTCACGTTCAACCGTCCAACCGTCGAATTCACGTCTAATATTAAATACTCCACTCATAGTCTACTCCACCCATTCATACTCAACTTACACTGAATCCAGACTATCGAATCGGTTGGAGGAAGGTTGAGGTTCGGAAATACAAAGTTACCGGTCCCTTTTCTTCCCCTTTCCCCTTACTTCTCCTTACTTCTCCTTCCACTCAATTCCCCTTTTGCTTCTCCTCTTCGTCGAATTCCTTACTTCCCCTTATCCGTTCGACTTCTTCCCCTGGATTCGCAACTTCTTCACTTCACTTCTTTTCGAGTCTCGAGTCTCTTCCGAGGACCGACGTCATCTCTCCCCATCTTCCATAGCGCCATAGCTCCATTCCTTCATACCTCACACAACCGTTCAAGTTTTCAACGCGCCAATCCATCCCCTTAACTCGAGTTACACGGTGACACAGTGACATCACCAACACCCCACCCCATCCTATCTGACAAGGCAAATGAACAACGGAATGGACAACCGAATTCACGTAAACGCTTCAACGATCGATCAATAAATAATGAAATAATGAATGATGGACACGAAGGGTATAAGTAAGTAAGTAAGTAAAGCGGAAGTGGATCGTCCTCCGAACAACCGTAACACGATCGTTTCTCCATTTCATCCAACTCAATAAACTCATCCAACTCAATGTGAGCTTATTGTGTGAGTGTGAGTGTGAGTGTGAGTGTGAGTAAGGGTGGAATGAATGGCGTCTGTCAGGTATGCTATACACCGGGACACCCTCGATTACTCGATTATAATCGCTCGATTTCTCGATTGGATATGAATGAGTTACTGTGAGTTCCGGCGCCGCAATCACAATAAGTTGAATAACCTATGCACTATGCAACCGGTGCAGTTAGTAGGTACCCCTCGACGTCAGGGTATGTAGTAGTTAGTCAGTGTCAGTTGGTTGTTACCCCCGTACGCGTAAGTCACCAAGTGGGTCTGGTCTGTCTTCACCATGTTTTAATTCATGATTAGGGAGACGCGATTCAATATTCAATATAACCCGAGATCGTGCACGTGGGCCAACCTCCAAAACCCTCCAACTCCAAAAAACCAGACATAGTCTTGAACGCGAAGGAGATCAACGCACGATGCAACTCGGAGCGATTTAATTTGACTCTACCTTACGCATGTACTTATGCCCAGTTGATGCTCAGTTGATGCTCAGTTGATGCTCAGGTTACAAGTTCAGACTATGTGAGATGGTGGAAGTGTGGGTGTAGAACGCGGTAGATACAGATTGTGGAATTGAATAGTTGGAAAGATGACAGAGGACAGAGAGAAAAGGGGGAGAGAAAGGGAAAGGAAAGCAATAAATAGCAGTGTAACACGACTAACTCAGACTAACGAACTAACAAGTACATATGTGACGACGTAGAGTAAACAGCGAAGTCAAAGGAAACGATGAGGGTAAAGAAACGATGAGGTAGTAAGAGAGAATGAGAGAATGTGTTGTGCGGGATCATGCGTATTGCGTATGGTAAATGGTAAGCGTATAAACCGTAAACCGTAAATGTGGAACGTAGAACGTAAATGTGGAACGTAGCGTAGCGTATGATATCATAACACAGAAAAGGATGATGGTCGTAGAGACTCGAGAGAGAGAGGAATAAAGAGAACGACGAGTAAGGATGAAAATGGGAGGTAGGAGAGCAATCACGTATTCTTGACAATAACCCTCCTCGTATGCTTCCCCGCCCTCCTCCTTTCGGAATACGGCGTCGGGCGTTTCCACGCCTCGTCGTCGTCGGTTATCATCATCATCCCCCCTCCCCCTCCACCTCCTACACCATTTCCACCAACACCAACTCCATTTCCACCAACTCCCCCCATATTACTTCTTCCATCTCCACTTCTCATATCACCATTTCTCATATCCCCACCAACACCAACACCATTCCGTATATCGTTGTTTGATCGTATATCAACGTTCATACCGTTAGAACGTCCGTCGTTGGAGTTGGAGTTGGAGTTTAATCGAATATCGCGTATATCCATAGGATGAGGCGGGGGATACGATCGGTGCGTATGCGCGTGTGGGGGTGCGTGTGGGGGTGGGGGTGAGTAGTCGTCTACTACTATCGCATTCGGGTTCGTATTCGTATTTGGGTGAGGATGGTTTGTTCGTGGGGATGTGAATTCTTGTTTATTAGGATGGGACAACGCATGGGGGGAGAGGGAGAGGGAATGTTGATGACCATTCCCGTTCGAGTGTTGAGAAGAATTAGAGGTAGAGTGAGGATGAGAAGAATTGGAGTGAGGATGGGAGTGTGAGTGCGGCTGTGGATGCGGCGGGAGCGAATGCGCAAGATGTTGATTATGGATTGTATGCGCGTTCGTATGATGTGGATGTGGTGTATTATGCGATGAATGCGGATGAGGGTGTTGATGTTGTTGAGAGGAGTTCGGGTGAGAGTTGGAGGGATGGGAGGAGTGTGAAGGGTGAGGAGACTCCTGCGTCGGCGTACGCAGCGGTGACGCAAAGAGGGTCGATGACCTCCCTCCTCCCCCTCCTACATCATTATTATTATGCGTGTTATTTGAGTGGTTGGAAACCGACCCAGGAGACGTATTCGGCGTACTCGAAGATAACGTACTCGTCGACGATCTCGAATGGTGATTCCCATTCCCCATCGTCATCGTGACGGTGGATGAGGAGGAGGATGATAAGGGCGGTTGAGTGGGTGACGTCGTTGTGGATGCCGTTGATGACGTGGGTGTATTGCCATTCGTGTTGATAGTGTGAGAGGAGGGCGAGGTGGTGGTGCCATTGGCAGAGGTGTTGTTGGTGGTAGTAGAAGAGGAGGAAGGCGTTGGTTGAGCGGGATGATGCGGCCATGCGCTCCTTGGTGGGAGATGCGCCGCGAGTCCCATGAGATGTCTCGCCGTCCCAATACCCCCTCCTCCACCACCACTNACCNAGGTCCTTTCAACC
>JAPEVF010000140.1:0-92913 GCA_029747585.1 Pleurotus djamor | reverse complement strand
CTCAATTTTTTCAGGTTTAAACTGTACTTGGAGCCACATGCATTACGAGACCAATCGGCGGTCGACGAACGCTTGCCTCCGTTACCTGTATGTTTCCCTTCCGTGCCGATGTTCACATTTACTAAACCTTTTGCAGCCAGGGAAGAAAGCACTCGATCTTATCGTCGATTATCTCAGCTGTCTCTGGGAGTACGCCAAGGAACAAATTACCCGAGAAATCGGTGTCGTTGCTGACTTGAGTAAGGCCAATGGCATTCGGAATATTATCCTCGTTTTTGACACACATCTTCTGTAGACTCTGCCGATGTATGGCTAACCGTTCCCGCTGCATGGGATGCCAAGGGCTGCGACATCATGCGAGAGGCTGCTATTGCCGCCGGCCTCGTCCAGAGCTCTCGGGCTGGCGATCGTGATTGGAGAGATCGTCTAAGAATCATCACGGAACCCGAAGCAGCAGCTGTACATTGTGCTCACCTGACAGACCTCCATCATTTGAAGCCGTCGCAGACATTTATAGTCTGCGATGCTGGTGGTGGTACCGTCGACCTTGCTGTCTACAAAATTATCGGTCAAATGGCAAATCTTGAAATTGCTGAGATGTGTGCACGTTCAGGGGCAAACTGCGGCTCCCTTTTCCTTGATCTACGGTTCAGAGAACTGGTAAAGACGCTCCTCGCCGACCACCCTGCCCACTTGGACCCTGCTTCCTTGGCTTACTTCAGTAAGGAGCAGTGCTATCCGAAGGTTATCGCCGCTGATTACAATTCTAGTGCATGCGTTCAGTGAAACGGACAAGATTGCTTACCGAGGTGTTGAAGACGACAGTGGGTCCTTCAACGAATCAAGGCTTTCAATTAACCCAACCGTTCCCCAGATAACATGTTCCATTTTACTTGCTTCAACGTAGAAGACCCTCATGCACCGGAAGTCGGATTAGTGAACGGTCAGCTATCTATCCCTGGTAACATGCTCCGCCGAGAAGTCTTCGATCCAGTCGTTGGCCAGGTCTGGCCGCCTCGTTTCTACTTCGAATGATTCCATTCTCAAATTCTTGCTCAGGTTGTCGACCTTATTGAAGATCAGACGCGGAAGCTTGACCAAAGAATCGACGCTCTTCTACTCGTAGGAGGCTTTGCTGGCTGCGAGTACCTCAAGGCCAGGGTCGAAGTTCGTCTTCACTTTTGGTAAAGCATAAACGCATCCGCTCAATCTCAGTTCCAGGAACAATTCCACTCCCGAATTAGAGTCATCGAGCGTCCGCCCGATGCAGACACGGCTACTGTCCGAGGTGCAGCAAGATATGGTTTAGCCCGGCGGCCACTCGTATCCAGCGTTATTGCTCCGAGGTCGTACATCATGAAGGTAAAAATAGCGACTGCTGCGATGATTATTATTAATCGTCTGGTTTAGGTCAAGCTGCCAGCTGATCAAGAGGATTGGATGAAACGCCCTGCCTATATCCGAAATAATGACGCAGGCGTCCCAATTTGCGAGAATAGGTACGATTCTCGAGTTTTCCCTTCTTTCCCACTTCATTGACTTGCCGCCGGCTTTCTTAAGGTTACAGTACCTCGTGCAAAAGGGTGCCATTATCAGAAAAGGGTACGATTCGTAGTTTTCGCTTAAAATCGTTGTGTCTTATTATGGAATCCCAGGCAACGCATTACCACGAAATTCTGGTAAGTTTGGGTTTGTTTCCGGAGCACCCACGCTGTCTGATCCCTACCTCAGCAAATTTTCCCAATCGCCCCAAGGTTTGTTCCTTTCATTATGTCACTCATTTTGTGGCTCTGATAGTGTGCGCCTCCAACAGATTCTACTTTCGTTGCTGTATTATACACCTCTGATGGTGAGAAAATATTGAGATATACCGATGAGGGTGAAACAATGGAGCTATGCAAATGGACCGTGGACATCGCGTCTCTTCCCAGCTTCAGGCAAAACGCCGCTAGCCCAGGCGCGGGTGGGTTCTATACAGGTATGGATGGAGTCATTCGTGCAATCTCAAATAAAGCTTACGTGCGGGAAAATTTCCGTAGAATTCGAGCTTGGTTTAGAGCTTGATAGTGCAGAAGTGCGGGGGATCTTGATTTACGGGGGTCAAGAATGGGGGAGGTTCGTCCTTCTCACCAATGGGCTTCGCATCGTTCCCACTGATTTTTCTTCAGAGTTACTTTTGATTTCTTGAATTAAGATTTTTATTGCTTGGTTCTGGCTGGACGATATCCTTCGTTGCTTCAGCGCTCCTATGCTGCGGTCTTCGTTTTTGCTTTCTGAGATTTCTATCACTATTCCCTGCTCCCATATGATAATTTTTCTAGGCTTCCAATTTGCCTCCAATGGTAAAATTCCTACGTTTTCGCGTGGGTGTGGTACTACTCCCATGAACTCGTGCTTGTGCGTGAGTCGTGCGACGGTCTGTCCTCGCTGATTAAGACACTTTGAAATTTAATGACAATCCTAAAACAAATGCTGATGCAACCACAAGCCAAGGTGCGTCGTTAATTTGAACGTGTTTCAGAGGTTCACGGGATTTTAGGACGAAATTGCCGTTTGTCAAAGCTACGAGGACGATCAATTTGTTTTTTGACGATACTTCAACGCCAAACCGTATCCAACCCGGCTTCTAAATTCGTCTTTTGTCTAGCTCGGTACCTTTCTGCATGGTTCATGGTGTGGCCTGCTGGTTCGACCAAGTCCTCGCCACTGACAGACGGGCTTTGCCGCCAATGCCGGCCAATTCCGTCTCCAAGTCAGCTACCCGAAAAGGAGATCGATCGGGGGACTCCCTATCACGCCAGAAAGTATAAAACCTCTCGATGGTTATGTGTCCGACGTTAACTCGCCATGCATCCTATGACGACCAGTCGTCTCTCTCACATCCCCCTGCAAAATCTTTATGCCCTCCTCCAGCCCATCACCCTCCCCAAAGACCACTCAAAATCCCGCTTCACCAACTGGGGCCAGTCTTTCACCTGTCAACCTCTCGCCGTATTCGTTCCGGAGACTGAGTATCATTGCGAACTCGTACTGGAACTGGGTAGGCGCGAGGGAAAACGCGTGAGGGCCGTCGGCGTTGGCCACAGCCCAAGCGACCTTGCCTGCACGAATGAATACATGCTTCGCACAGAGAAGTTAAATCGTCTCCTGGAGGTAAGCAAGGCCCCTAATGAATTTGACCTCGGCCACTATCCGGGCCACATGGTTTCCTGTTCCTGAGCGCTCTGATCTCTTTGCGTCATTTAGGTTCACGCTGAGAAGAATTATGTCGTCGTCCAAGCAGGTATCACGTTGCAAGACCTCCATTCAGAGCTTGCCAAGCACAAGCTTGCCATGATCAATGTTGGCTCGATTTCCGACCAGACCCTCGCCGGCATCGTTACAACGGCGACTCACGGTTCTGGAATCGACTTCGGCGTCATGTCGACACACGCTCTCGGTCTAAACCTACTGCTCGCTGATGGTTCTCGTGTCTTCTGTTCTCGCTACGAACGAGAAGACCTATTTATGGCTACCATCTGTGGGCTGGGAAGCACAGGCTTAATTCTCAATGTTCACTTGCAAGTGGAGCCGGCTTTCAGGCTCAAGGAGTGCCAGGAGACCCTCACTTTCGATGAGACGATTCAGGATCTGGATAAACTTGTTCACTCCGGAGAGCACGTGAGAATGTGGTGGTTCTATTCCCCAGACAGTGTCCGCGTTAGCGTCTCAAATCGAACGGAGGAGGTGAGCACTCGTCGACCTTGATGCTGTTCGACATATCACTGACACCCTCACAGCCAGCTCGGCCATCATCATCATGGCTGTGGCATTCTCTCATGGGATACCATTTGGTACAAATGTTGCTGTTCATTGGTCGCTTCTTCACGCGCGTGAATGTGTGGACGTGCCGCTTTGCGTCCTGGCTGGTCAACAGTAAAACTGTGGGTGTTGATGTCAGTCACGCCATCTTCAACGTGGAATGCAGGGTGAGCGCCATCTCACTTGATTCGAATCATCTCTGACGAATTGTTCAGTATCCACAGCACACCACGGAATGGGCCATCCCCTACGAAAATACGGTCGCCTGCTTACGTGAATATCGCCATTGGTTGAATGAAGAATTGGCAGACCAAAACGGAGTTCGACCTCACTTTCCCGTCGAGATTCGGTTCTCGGCCGCTGATGATATTTGGCTGTCTCCCTCCAGCGGCAGGCGAACATGTTGGATCGGGATTGTGCAATACAAGTGCGATCATGATTTTATATTCTTTTGACCATCTATGTCTAACAGCGCTTCAGGCCATATGGCTGCAACGTCCCTTATCGCAGGCTCTTTGCTGGCTTCGAAGCTATACTTAGCAAATATCAAGCACGTCCCCACTGGGCGAAAGCCCACGCTTTGGGGCCCGGGTCGTTGCGCAAGATGTACCCACGTTTTGACGACTTCGTCCGAGTTCTTGAAGAAGTTGATCCTGCTGGGATGTTCCGAAACGAATACATCGATCGTCATATATTTGGGTATGACATCGATCATAGAGTGCACCGAAGTCGCAAATCAACGTAGACTACTTTCTTCTGGGTTCTTTCTTGTTTCTTGGTATTCTAGGACGTTACTATTTCGTTAGGCTCTTTATATTCGTCACTATCGTATTCGGATAATGAACAATCGTGCATCGCTGGTATTTATCGGAGAGATTGTAATTTGTGTGAATTGGCCGATGGTCGCGGAGTTTAGCGCACATAAGTCCTGATCCTAACCTTAGACCGAACTCTGAGTCTGATTGCTTCCACCATCATGAATTCACGAGCCTCGACCAGCACAACCGCTCTGCGTCGCCTAATGACAGAATACAAGCAGCTTACAGCCGGAGGTTTGCTTGAACTGACTCCATCAAATAGATCCTGGCTTGATATCTTCCACAGGCTCGCCCGATGGCATGTTCACCGCTGGTAAGTCTGCCATTCAAATTCCCATATACTGCTCTGAACATATCTGATCATTCAAGGCCCCGTATCTGAATCCGACTTTTTCACTTGGGAGGCTTTGATCTGTGGTCCCAAAGATACGCCATTCGTAAGCTGTTAACCTGCTTGACGCTGATGGGAACCCAATCATTCATTGGCTGCGATTCGCAGGAGGGTGGCGTGTTTGCGGCGAAGTTGACTTTTGTGCGTGCCAATATGTCAAGGAATGCTCGAACACAACTAACGGCCGTGCCCTGTTCAGCCTATTGATTACCCTCTTTCCCCTTTCAAAATGAAGTTTGAGCCCCCATTGTTTCATCCGAACAGTAAGGACACGCTTAACCTTGTACCGGAATTGGTGTGAATAATGTGTGTTTTCTCCTTAGTATATCCAGATGGAACTGTCTGTATCTCGATTCTGCACACCCCAGGTGATGATCCAACCATGTACGAGCAAGCTTCAGAGCGCTGGAGCCCGGTACAAAGCGTGGAGAAGGTTATTCTCAGCGTGATCTCAATGCTTGCAGGTAAGCTATTTTGTTATTGCTATTATGATTCACCCTCCAATCGCCTTTCAAGAGCCTAATCTAGAGAGCGGGGCGAACATCGACTGTTGTAAACTATACCGGGACAACCGTGAGGTGTGTTGTCTCCCACAGTGATAATGATGACCACCACGCCGAGTGCCACTAACCTGATCTAGGAATACGAAAGGCTCGTACGAGAGTCCATAAAGGAGCAGCTCGGGCTCTAGCTTGACGTAGTGACCCCGCCCTTGCATGCCTTTCCATCGCTAACCTCGTGAGAGTAAGTGCCTCGCTGCGGTGATATCCGGTACTCCCAACTGTATATTGAATCCACACTATCCTTTTCTGAGAATTTACTCGTGTTGACCCGTGCGTCCCAGTGCAAGGAACACCATACCCAACAACCTACGCCTGTCGATTGAGTGATCGCATCGAGCTTCGCAGGTATATGGCTAGAGCCGATGTGCACATTGCACCACTCCACCCGATTCTACAGACCTAAAGAGTTTGAACCCCCTTTGGAAGGTCACGAACAGTCTTCCAAGATCAGACGCGGGACAACATTCATCGCCATCAACTGTGAACCAGATACAATTGAGTCAGCGTCCCTTCAATGTTGCGCCACACGTTACCTCTTGAAATAGCAGCTTTGCTGCGTAAGGTATGGTCAATTGGGCCATTTTCTTCGAGCTTTTGCAGTATGTACACCAGCCATTGTATCCCATAAGGCCGCACCCTTGACAGGCGTTGACCTCAAACTTGTCCGAGGAGATCATGAGCCGCTCGAGTAATAATTGCGTGGCGCCGTAGCCAATCAAACAGTCGCGCTCCATTTCGCCTAACCGCAGTCCACCTTCGCGGGACCTGCCTTCCGTTGGCTGTCTGGTCAAGGTGGCACGGGGGCCCCTTCATCCGGGAATAAGTTGACAAACGGCCACCGCAAGACCTGGAGATCTCCCTCACCTCGCTCGGGCATGCATTTTGTCCATGACCATGTGCTCTGGTGGGCCAGCTATCAGCAAACGCGGAAATACAGATGTGACGCCCTCTTACTGAGTTTCTGAGTTCGAAGGGTCGATCGCGGAGTCAGTACGAGAATGCCAAAGATATCACATACCTGGTAGTAAATCGGACCAAAATAGACGTAGGCTTCCAACGGTTCGCCAGTAATCCCACTAGTGAGCATGTCTTTCCCAGCGTAACTAAAGCCGTGCTCTATGAGGATCCGGCTCATGTCCTCGACCTAGAAAGCTTCCGGTTGATAAACGGCCACTTGCGTAATCTCTAAAGGCCTACCTTTGACCCTCCAAAAGCGGTACCATATTGAAGTTTGCCGCTTAAAACGCCCGCCTAATGAGGTCAATTCAAAGTCAGATGGTAGGTATCCTGGGCCGTTGGGCCGTACGTACCTTGCCAGCTAGTAGTTCAATCATCTTCCCCACCGTCATCCGGGATGGGAAACCATGCGGGTTCATGATCGTATCTGAGATGGATCGGTAAGATACATGGTAAAACGGCCAACGGCAATAACCGAAGATACCAGGATTTATGCCTTGGTCGTTGAAGGGCATGTCTTCTTGGTTCACGATTAATCCACAAACACCCTTTTGTCCGTGTCGACTTGAAAATTTGTCTCCTAGCTCAGGCCTCCGGGTTTGACGGATTAGAACTTTGATAAGAGTTTGATCGTTTTCAGTATCTGATACCATGACCTTGTCGATTTGACCAGCGACGGGCGATTTATACGTCATTGGAGTATTCTTGTAAGGCACTGCAGCCGCCTGTCCAGTGAACGTGTTGTCGTTGGCATTCGTTGGGCTTTGCTTGTTGATGTAAACATCACCAGGATCGACCCGCTCGCCAACTCCCGCGAGACCATCAAGCTGGATGATATCGTATTTCTTCTGAATCTGCCCGTTTTCATCGACCGGGGCATCTGCGAGTCGATCAAATCTTGAGGCAAAATAAGCGTCTGTCAACGCGGATAAACTAGACACCACCTACGTCCCATTTGGATACTTTCGAATCAGCGTCGCATTCTTGCGCAACACCTGGCACCTTCCATAACCTCGATCTAGACTTGCCTGGAGAAGGGGTCAGATCGAGGGTGGTAACTTTGATGGACACGAACGAGCCAACCTTGTTCAGGATGAGGGCATCTTCGATGTCGTAACCCGAGTAGCTCATGACTGCGACCGTCGCAT
Organism: Pleurotus djamor; assembly: GCA_029747585.1. NCBI lineage: Eukaryota > Fungi > Basidiomycota > Agaricomycetes > Agaricales > Pleurotaceae > Pleurotus > Pleurotus djamor. The sequence continues at coordinate 85,235 of JAPEVF010000140.1, read as the reverse complement.
TCTGACCGGCCGGCAGACGATCGTATCCAATGAGCTCGATGGTCTTGGTCTTGACCATGGGTTGTTGCGGATATACCGACAAATAAAGAAGCGTGTCGATGCGATTGAATTGATTGTAGGCAATAGCTCCAATGGCTTGCTTTCCCATAGCGCATTGGTATGTGTTACGAGGTGATTGGTTGTGGTGTGGGTATGGGATGAGGCCAGCCACCGCGCCAAGTAGGGTAAACGGTTCAATCTCCAAGTGGGTCGTAGCGGGATTGATGTCGGCCTCATAAAGGGCAATGTATGTGTCATTTTCTTCGTTGACATCGAGATACTCAACCAATCCCTGGCGCAGAAAGTCGTCAAAAGACAGCGAGCCCGCTTTAAGGAGCTAATTCGGACATGTCAACAAGTCGGTAACGAGGGGGGCGGGGAAAATCGAATCAGAAACACACCGTAATATGTTCAGGCTTGACTCTTGGTTGACCGTTCTCCACAACAATCATTGGACGGCAAATTCTGCCACCATCGCTTGCGATGTGAACTGCCCTGTGGTGGTGGTTGATGTAGATGCTCACGAATTCGCTAAGCCGTCGCGCCCGCCGAAGTTTTCTAAAATTGGTTACGAAACGTGAAGGATAGCGTGTGAGTCCAATGATGGTCCCATTGACATTGACAACAAATGTATGTGGGCCGTATATCTCCGTCCCTGTTGCAAGACTGATATCTAGATGGGATAACGGCATGTTGATTGAGCCACCCACAATCGAGGGAAAGAACTGAACCTTACCTTCGACTCCGAGCATGTACGCAAGTCGGATAATTGGCTCTTCCTCAACATCGGTAGTTATGTGAGTCATCAAAGCCAAATTCTTGACCAAACCGCAGGCTTCTCCTTCCGGGGTGTCACTAGGACACAACATTCCCCACTGACTCGGTTGGAGAGCCCGAGGACCGCTCACTTTTCTTGTTTTCTCAAATTGAGATGAAATGCGTGTCATCATGCCCAGAGCTGAGATGAAACTAAGGCGGCTCAAGACGTGCGTGACTCCAGCGCGTTCCATTTTGAACCGTTTGAGAGACCAGTTACCGGTCGATATGGCCCGAACAAAACCAGAGGTCAGGTGGTCACCTTGGAATTGCATGGTGTTGTAAGCATCAAATTCGCTCGTGCGTGATGGCTTCTTCAGGACCTTGTCTATCGCCGATTTAAGATTGGTGTTGTAGGTCTTGAACAAATCTTCAAACAGAAGAGCGAGTAGCTGTCCAGCTCTAGAGAAAAAGTAGCTCGAAAAGGATTGTTGAATGGAAGTTATTTTAGGGACTTACAATTCCAATCGTTTATTGCCCACATAATCCCGGTCGTCCACCATTTTCTCGTCATCCATAGCCATTAAAACGCGACGGGTCATGGTGGCGACAAAAATGGCCTTGGACCGGAAATCCAATCCCTTGACGGGCACATGTGCCAGAACAATAGTAGCCAATGCTTCTAACGCCTCTTCCCAAGCAGGACGCCGAGGCCCCACAAGTCTCCGGTTGACCTTAACTCGGGTGCCTATGTACTCGAGCGCCTGATGCCGCGTGAACACGCCGAGTTTCGCAGCATCCTCGAGGTTTGTCGAAAAAGCTATTTTGTACGCTTCCGTATTTCCGGCAGTTAGAAGCAAGATTTCCTTGTCAGATTGGATCCCCAAAGCTTTGAGGGCAATCACTATGGGGACATCCTCATGGATGGAGTTGTGCCGAAGGTAAATTTTGCCCTTTTTGGTGGCGACATATGTCTTCGATTTCAGCCCGCCGTGAGTCGAGCTGTAAAAATGAAATCAGAGATACTTGTCTTTGGGGAGATCATCGGGGACATACGATGTACAGGATGCTTGGACAATTCCTTTAACCGGGTCGGTTTCGACGATGATTCGGTTCTTGCTGAGCTGTTCTTGAACCAGGATGACTTTCTCCGTGCCTTTGACCACAAAATAACCTCCTGGATCAAGAGGACATTCTGTCATTCGCGCGAGCTGGGCCTCGTTTCGTCCGGTAAGTACGCATTTGTTACTTCGTAGCATGATGGGTAGTCGGCCTATGTTGACATTCCGTTGCACGATGCTTTTACCACGCGTGTACTGGATTGTAACGACAACTGGCGCGCTGTACGTGATGTCGCGAAGTCGACACTCGTGTGGTGTAATACCCTTGTCTATGGCGTTCAGATCGGGTCGCTGGGGGGTCCCGACGTGGATATCCGTGTATTTCAACCAAAATTTGTGATCAACGTCGGAGGTGACTTTGCTGTTTGCTTTCACGATATTCTTGATGTCGACGTCGACGAAGTAGTTGAAAGAGTCAATATGCTGCTTTACAAGGCCCTTTACTTTCAAAAAAGCGGGCAGAAGTAGCCATTTATCCTTAAACAAGCGTGGTACGGTAAGTACGTCTCTCGACTTGAAAGAAAGCAGTTATTAGTCACTCACTTCGACGTTCTTTATTGGATCCGCTATTCCAAGACCCCTCCAGCTAGGCTTATCCATCTCATCCCAAGCATCGTTCTCTTCCTCCTCCACGGCCATGATATTTCGAAGGGCCGTTGGGTCTGGTGGCTTTGGGAAGGTTGATCGACGAGCGCTTAGATTATTTGGAAAAATCTAGATGCCGACAGGGGCCTCGATTCTGTCCGAAATGAAAGATATGACCATGGTCAGCAGGTGAACTGCACAAAGATGAGTTCTAGGCGCATGCATACCTTGAGGACTGAAATATGTTTGCACCAGTTTCAGGGCCGAGGAATAAAGGTCGATTCAGCGGAGTCTCCTCTTTCGATGGCCAGGGGGCACGTGCTGCCATCAATAAAAGAACAGCTGCAGTGATGTGACTCTGTCATTGCTTCGCCTTTACTCTCCCAGGTTTTACTCTGCTTCCTCGCCTTCCCGCCAGTTCCCTCAGATGTCTAAACCATCGACGACTGCGTCGAATACCCTGCTTCTCCGGAGACAGCTCCAGGAGCTCACTAAGCGGCCCGTCGAGGGTTTCTCAGCAGGTGGGTCGCACTGCACGAGCAACGGGATCGATGGTCAATTCAAGCTAATCTCTGGTAAAGGACTCGTTGACGATGACAACCTCTATGAATGGGAGATTATGATCATTGGGTACGTCGAATACGCTTAACGTTGTGCGCCTCGAGGATCTCATATCCAATCAGTCCGGCCGACACCCTTTAGTGCGCATGTTCTTACTTTCACTTTAAAATATTTCTAATTTGGCGGGTGCACAGCGAGGGCGGTTTCTTCAAAGCACGCTTATCGTTTCCTCCCGAGTTCCCGCTTTTGCCTCCGAAGTTGCGCTTCATCACCCCGATGTGGCACCCTAACAGTTGAGCTCTTCCACTTTACAGCCTGGCCATTTTCACTCAATCGTCTTTAGTCTACCCCGATGGGAACGTCTGTGTCTCCATCCTCGTAAGATACTGCTCCATAAACATGACTTCGATCTCTGACAGACCGACTAGCACGCCCCCGGTGACGATCAGTATGGATACGAAGACGCGGGAGAACGTTGGATGCCAGTGCACACTGTTGAGTCCATCGTATGTGCCTTCGTCGCTTTTGCGGGGAGATACCTCTGACACCCCCGTATTGTAGCTCGTCAGCGTAATTTCGCTCCTTTCCTCCGACAAGCCAAACCTTGACAGTCCTGCGAACGTCGATGCTGCTAAAGAAGTCCGTACAGACTTCGAAGGTATTACCTTTTCAGTCTATCCTCTGAGAAGTATACTGACACCCGGCCTTGTGCCAAGGTTACAAGAAGAAAGTTCGCCGTCTAGTTCGACGCAGTGCTGAGGAAGCCTTTGATTGACCCATCGGTGATAACGTCTACCCATCATGATTATCCGCTTTCGCATCTCGCATCTCCTCACGCATGTCAGGGTTCTCGCTTTTCTTCCATATCGTCATATTCCCGTTTCTCAAGCTATCTGCTACGGGACGACTTGAGATCTATATACATATCCTTTACAACTTGGTGATTTACTGTAATTGATCCTATTATTAGCCTTTCGTCACGTGTCTTCCTTAATGAGTCACGCGACCGTCATCAATATTCTTTGCGTGTGTGATCGGCGGAGTTTTATTATGGCCTAGTTACAACCACCACCTAGGCCACATTGTACATACTATCTTCGACTCAGCTCACTCATTATGCCAGCCTCAACGAAGACGATCTCCAAGCAAACGAGGACGAGTATGTCGCCAATTGCATTCTTTCTTGCCTCGAGTCTGACTCTGATTCCGAAGGAGAGCTTATTTCGGAGCCGGCTCCGCTAGGTCAGCACTTATGCTCTCTGGTTGAAGCGAATTCGAGTCTCACTTTCGTGTACATAGAACCGGACTCTGACTCCGACTTCAACCCTGGAGAGTATGTATACGAGAAGAAACCCAAGGCATCGCGAAAGACGAAACGTCAGGCGCTCGACGCGGGGGGATCCAAGAGGAAGAAGCGTAAACTTAGCCATGACTCCGACGACGACGACTCCGAATACCCAGCCAGATCAAGTATGGATCCACTTTCCTCGTCTCAACATTTTGATTAAAACCGTGTTTGCAGGATACCGGCCACAATCTGGCCGCAATGTCTTGCTTGAATTCCTGGGTGAGGGATTGACGGTTTCTTAGATATTTTGAGTGAACTTACATTGACTCTGCTCTAGGCCGCGAGATTGATCTTTCCTCCGACGAGGAAGACGCGCAAGCCGACGACGAACAGGGCGACGGGCCGGATGAGGAAGAGCCTGAGGAAGTTTATAGTGAACAACCATCTTCTGTTGTCAGTTCGCCTATACGTCCAAAGAAACCCACCGTTCCTCAGAAGCCTCCGAATATACCTATCGTTCCCTCTCGAAGTCAAGTCGTCAGTAGTCATACGGAAGACGACTCTGTAACAGGTAGCGTCTTCTCAGTTCTTGACATAATCGAAGATTGCTTACTTGTTTGTAAGAATCCGACTCTGGCGCAGATAATATGTTCACTACGACTCCAATCCAAGTGAAACAGGACCAAGGTTTGATGCCGTGTTCTATATCTCACTACTCTCAGCCACTGCCTAACAAAATCTGGATACAGAACTATCTGTGACAGAAAGTGATTCCGACGCAGAGGACTTATCACAACTTGAACTGGGTAAGCACGTTCTTCTGGCGTCGTCGGACCAATTGACATATCATGCGGACAGTACCAAGCACTATCTCGGGGAAACCTCCCATCGAGTTCGAGCCAGAGGAGCCAGAGATATTGAGTCCTGAGGTGAGACCATCAACAATTTTGCACGATTATAGGGTTACCCTGACCATCATCCAGAAATTGAAGGCGCGACCGAATTTCCCCATTCCTGAGGGACAAGAACGGCTTGAATCGATGATTCTTGACGAAGAGGCTGGGATACAAGTTCCAGCCTCGATCAACACGTTCCTTCGTGAATATCAACGCGATGGTATTAAATTCTTTTATGAAATGTACAAAGAAGGCCATGGTGGCTTACTGGGCGATGATATGTGCGTATTTTACTGTATCTTCCGTCCCTTATTCTCAATTTCCCGTCAGGGGACTCGTATGTTCATTTTCTCTCGGATAGTCGCGCGAGCTTGACGTTGCGGACATGTTTCTTATGATAGGGTCAGTTCGACTATTCGCGTATGACATGCCGATGCTGAACGTGAGCCTGCCTTCCAGGGAAAACGATTCAAGTTATATCCTTCCTTTCGGCCATCATGGGCAAGCATGGGGACAAGGTAGATGTTCGCTCACACTCTGTCAGCGAAAAACACTCACCCCTACGTGTCACAGAGGGATCGCAAGCGGCGGCACATGCACGTCTCGGATCTGCAAGATGGCGAGCAGTGGCGGACCAAACGGAAACTTCCTCCAGCAAATGCAACCTGGCCTACCTGTCTCATTATAGCCCCCAGTTCAGTCGTCCCAAATTGGGAGCGAGAGTTGGAAACGGTAAGGTCTGATGTGATCCCTGTCTCCTCCGTTCCTGATGTTCCTTCTGTGAAGTGGGGTTATTTCGAAGTTGGCATGTGCCATGGCACTCCTCAAGAACAATCAGTGGCTCTGCGCGATTTCGAGTTGGGGCGTTTGGACGTCGGTAAGATAAGACTATTCAATCGCCTCGGCGGCCTTCATTCAAATATCAATCTTCCAGTTGTGACCTCCTTCGATCTCGCACGCCGTCACATCAATGAACTCGATACTTTGCCTTGGTCATGTGTCATCGTAGACGAAGTTCACCGCCTGAAAACGGATACTGCGAAAATTACACAAGCACTGCATCAGTTTGTCTGTACTAGGCGGTTTGGACTGACGGGAACGGCCATCCAAAATTCGTACGATGAATTATGGACAATTATAGATTGGACCAACCCGGGGCGTCTCGGTACGCGCAAACAATGGAAGACACTTGTAGCGAAACCTTTGGCTGTTGGTCAGTCTTCCGGCTCGAGTGAGGAGGAGCGAGCTAAAGGCCTGGTGAGCCCCATATATCATTTGAATGTTGTGAAATTGGACTTACATCCTCATTTAGCATGTGGCCCTCGTCCTGAGAGACAAAATCCTTCCCAAGTTCTTCTTACGGAGGTAACTCTAACGGATTTAAATTGTACTGTTCGTTAACCCCTTGTCAGGACCAAGGAAATTATCAAGAAGCAGGTATAGTCTGCTTCTTGATCCGATGAAGGCTCGTCCTGATATGATTGCTCGGTCTAGCTCCCACAGAAAGTTGACGAGGTCGTGTTTTGCCCGTTGACGCCTATTCAAATAGCCGGTAAGATAACGATAACTTTGTCTTGCCGGCACAACGGTGCGATGACTACATCTCCTTCAGTGTATAAACGCCTACTCGAAATGGAGCCAGTCAAGAACTTGGTCTCCAAAGATGACCCGTGCGACTGCGGCTTGAGAGAAAAGTAAACATCTTCCTGTTTCCCCGGATCTCATGGGCGAACTGACTTCTCGCATCACCTTCAGGCGCAAGAACTGTTGTCATCCATTCGCACCAGGCGACTTGTTTAGATACATGTCGATCCTCATCAAGCTATCAAACCATCTCGCGCTAATTCTTCCAGGTAGTTTATTCCCGGTATTATCGGTAATTATCCAACGAGCTCACTTGCGCCGGTCTCACAGGTCCCGATGATACGTCAGAGCAGGTAGGCTAACTCTAGACTTTTCCCCATATTCTCCAACTCGGTATCTGGTGTCCTAGCTGGCTCGGCACAGGGAACTGGCTGCCATCGCATTCCCTGGGAGAGATGCTCCAAAATATGGCACCGCAATTTTGCAGGAGCAATACTGCGGGAAGTGGAAGGTATGTGTCCCTTCGCCTATGAATAGCTTCCGTTGATTTTGTCCTAAGGCCCTTGATACATTGCTTACCGAGTGGCGCAAGGATCCCACCAACAAAGTGCTCATTTTCACGAAATCGGTTAAACTCCTCAGCATGCTGGAGTTTCACTTGAATAACCGAGGTTAGTTTCGTTACGGTATACTTTTTCAAAACGACCGAAGCGGTAACGGGCTTCAGGTTACGGGCATCTCAAGTTGGAAGGGAAAACCCTCCCTAAAGAGCGTGAGTTTCGTAAACTTTTCTGATGTACAGTTGCCTTCATGCCGTCATGTCACTACAGGAATGCCCCTCATCGACCGGTTTCATCAGGACAAGTCAATTTTTATTTTTCTGATTTCTACGATGGCTGGTGGTACCGGTCTAAATCTGACAGGTACGGTGTGCCCACAAAGTCATCGCCGTCGCTAACTTGGGATACCCTCGTGCAGGAGCGAACAAAGTTGTTGTTTTTGGTAGGAGTCCTCACATCGTCTCCGCGTAGAAAGTACTAACGCCGTTCATCAGACCCCAATTGGAGTTCGTGACTTGCCCCTGATATTCCCTCCAAGTCTAACGATACTCCAGATCCCGCACATGACTTACAGGCCATGGATCGAGCGTACAGATTTGGGCAAACCAGAGATGTCCATGTCTACAGACTGCTTGGTGCAGGTTCTATCGAGGAGCTCATTTACGCGCGTCAACTGTATAAACAGCAGCAAATGGCGATCGGATACAATGCCAGCATACAGACAAGGTAATATTCTCCAGTTTCAACATGCTCTACTTTTTGCTCAGTTTCTTGATAGATATTTTCAGGGTATCCAGGGCGATACGAACCAACAAGGCGAATTGTTCGGTCTGAAAAATATTTTCAAGTTGCATGAGGGCGAGTTCACCACCAAGACAGTGGTAGGTTCCTGTCTTCCTCCGAGGCCGCCTTTTTACGTACGTTCCCATAGATTGAGAGGGCTTCAATAGCCGAATTTGATTGGGCATTGGCTAACCTAAGTGGCATCAAAACGTCGAACACGCAAAGGAAGGGTGCCAACAATTGGGTTACCGAATCAGAAGCGAAGCTCGCGCACGAAGCAGTTGAGACATCCCCCACCCAACCTGCATCATGGCAATTAATATCATTTCTAGGGGGAACTTCGCGGCTTAGGGACACTTCTCCTCGCTGATGGTAAAGCACTTTAACTTTTGCAACCCATCTCAGACAGTCTCTAACCGATTTGAAACAGATATACCCACATTACAAAGCGAAGAAACAGCCATCCAAAAAACTCTCAATACGGTTGGTGTGTACACACACAAAAATGCTGAAGTCCTCGCTGCCAGTAAAATCGAAGAAGCGCGTCTTTTGAACGTTCTCAAGGTTGGTAACCCCATTACGGGAAGCCGTCCCCCTCGCTTTCTGACACGATCCTGGCAGGAAACTCGACGAAGGAAAAAGGCTCGTCGTTCATCGACTAAGGGCAAAGAGTCTGCAGAACCCGTCCCAGAGTGGCCTCCTAGGCGCAGGCACAAGCCCAAACTCACTCCGCAAGAAATGTGATGGCATTTCTTGGCTATGCAGGTCCAACTACTGAACTTTTGGCTTTTTAGGACGCTTGCAAGGCAAACCGCGCTTTTTGAGCTGGGGATCATTACGGACCCCGAAGATATGGGCCAATTCGCCCAAGCGTTGTAAGTTCCATCTTAAATTCCCATTGGAACATGCCCTGAAATCCCGATTCAGTAAGAACAAGTCTGTTGAGGAGCAAAACGCCTTATGTGCTACGTTGGATGCACATATCCGATCCAAACGCTGAGTATCGCTGTAACACATAATTGGTATTTACATTGTAGATATTGATATTCATTTCCTACATCGGCTTGATAGTGGGCTTTCTTGTACTACTTCTTAATTACGGAATCGGCAGTCGACCACGATACTTGTTCGCGCTTCCTCGGCCATGTGCTGAAACCAATGATAAATCAACACTGAAGACAAATACTGCTGGAATACCCACATTTCCTACCCAAGCTCTGGCAACCAAATCTACGATAGAGCTTAGTAGATTGTTGATTTTTGTGAGTTAGAAACTTACTCAAAGTAACTTGGCGGAGAGAATTGACTCGACAAACCATGATTTTATTCAACGAAAAGGGATCAGCTCGTAGAGGCTATTGCGTCCTCAGAAAACGCTTTCCGGTGGACACTCGTAAAAAGGACTCACATGCCATATCCTCACCTCCCACTCAGCAGATGTTGCTGCTCGCGTTGCCCTCGACAGTGTTCCACGGTCGATCTGAGCGACGTCGTCATACTGTGCGTTGAACGTCTCTGAGGAGTGTCCGCCGCGAGTAAAAAGTTGGAAAGCTTGAGTGTAAGAGATCGGGACTACAAAGGAATGCCCTTAGCGTCTTCCATCCTGAAAAGGGGATCAAATAAACATACATCGTCGAGAATTACCAGATTGTTCAAAGGGGGTCGGATTCGGTTGATGGTTTGTTACGATCGCTCCATCGGTCGCGGGTGTACTGATCGCATATTGGCACCATCGGTCTCTGACCCATCCACCAGAGATACTGCCCGGAATTCGGTTCACTAGAACGATGTAGACGCGTCCTCCTCTCGCGGTGAAGTTCGGATCTTGGACAGAGGCATTCACAGGATAGACATGGGCGTCGATGTTCCAAGTGAAATTGTGAACAACCGTTTCACCCCATTTCAGGTCTCGGTTTCTGAACGGGGTGAAAGATCTAGGGTTGAAGGTCAGTGGTGATCAAGAGTGTAGACTTCGATGGGTACGACTTACACCTTTGAGAAAGAGAATTCGGGCGGTGGAGTAAGCTGGATGGTGTGTCTGGGCTCGGGTAGTTGAGCTACAGCGGCGTCATCAGCCACTTCGTCTGGTACGCCCTCTCGCTCCTCGCCTGGGGCGGGGAACTGAGGAGGTGCCATCTGAGGAAGGTCCCCTTCGACAGTGGGCTCCGTTTGGGCGATGTTATGCTCCATATTCACTGATCGCTGAATGAGCTGTACTGGGACTCGAGATGAAGTTCTAGCAGTCCAGGGAAGGGTCTTTATATGTTTCGAGTTGTGGGGTCACTACTATTCGGTTCCAACAAAGCTTCTGTCAAGACCAACAATGTAAAGTCACAGGGCGATGAACTCGAGACCAGAGAGAGCTTCTTAGTTCGCCTCAGTTCCTGAAAATTCCATCGATGTGTAGGAGACACTCTCACGTAGGAGTGAAGGGAAGCAAGATGACGCCAAGGGCACGTAAAGCTCGCGAGGTTCTAAGACAGGACACCCCACTCAACAGGCTTTACAGCGGGGAGAGAAGTCCCAGTATCCACACATAGATCAAGCATAAGCTTCCTCTGAAGCGAAGAGATGTGACACTACTGGCAGGTCGCAGAGCGTAATTCCTGTGTCCACGGCATGTGACTCTTTGTCTACGAAAGGTCAAGTCTGGAAGCGTCCTGGTAGCTGTAGAAGCCATTGCATGTAGCAGATGAGTACCGTGAGTTGGAATGATCGCTAAAAACAACAAGGGAGAGGGCAAGGAGAGGGAGTGAGTTGCCGGCGCTCGTTTGTAGTACGTAACAGGGACGACAGGGGCGACTGCCTCCAGGTGGACGGAATCTTTTTCAGAGGGATACATGTTGAGTTCTAGGCAGTGACTGCGACGGAAGACTGGGCCAACAGATCCGTCAGAAAGCCTTGTGTGAAGCAGAGAAGTTCATTAAGCACTAAATTAAGCACTAAGGATAAGGAATGGAAACTAGGGTATAAGGAATGGAAAGCTAACTGAGTGTAGAGGGATTATCGTAATGGGTCCGTTTTAGAAGATGGTTAAGGTATTGACCGAAATGTCAAGGGAGTCTGTCCTCAACCAGGAGTGTATGCTGTGACGAAGAGCAGGTCCAGGTCTCCGAGTAGTAAGTAAATTAAATGAACGTAGGTTTTGATGGACATCATTAGGCTTCAGCCTGGAGGAAAGCATCCTGATTAAATTATTTTCAACGTAACGTTCTCCATTGCATTCCAACTTCAATTCGACGAGACACGGTAGATTCGGCAGCTTGACATCAACCAGATCGCGCCAATCAAGTGCCGCGATGAATGCGTCGGAGACGGGATCGAAAATGGGTTGCAAAGGAAAATTGAGTTCCAGAATTGTTAATTGGCGTAGGGAGGGTAGCAGAGATATCAATGCTTGGTCATTTGTGCCGACGTTGGTGAGGCGAAGGCTCGTGAGGAAAGGAGCAGATCTTTGAATGAACGAAGCGATCTCTTCGGCAAGTCTCCAATCTGTGGGATGTTCATGTAGGCACATGATATCCAGATCTTCTAGGACACGAGCTTGAAGAGAAGCGAAAAAGGCTGTGAACGATGGTGCCTCGGACGAGCCGGTCAGGCGTAATTGTAGAACTCGCAGCAGGGGCAGTTCAAGCCGCTGGAGCGAGGGGAGTGGGAGAAGTTCAGATGCCTCGAGGGTGAGTTTACAGGATTTCAGGTTGCAGGCCTTCAAAAGAATGCGGTGGCACTCTTCAAGAGTGACCCGAGGGTAGACCGACAAATGCAAAGTCGTCAACCGCTCCCAGTTCGTGTCTACGGACGATAGTTCCAGCATTGCTGAAGGGCTGACTCCCACAGTCTGGATGTCTAGACCAGAAAGCAGAGGGAAGGATGCGGAGTATAGAGTGTTCAATGAAATTAAAGCTTGGGATGGTATGCAAAGGGAGAGCGATCGAAGATGATTCCTGTGCGAAACGAGGTGTTGCAACAGCTCCGATATGATGGTGCACACCGCGGTAACGTCAAGGAATGGCGAATGGTGTGCACGAGAAGCACGGTAGCGGACTGCGACATCAAGGGGGTAGGAGCGAGATCTCTGCAGCCACACAGTGAGCTTTGATCGCGTCGCTTCGCAAAGTGCTGTGGACATGTCCGGACGAACTGGAACTTCGATGGACGCCCACAAAGCGCCGCAGCCGAGGGCGGTGGCTCTCCAGCCTCTACAGACGCCCATCAATGTGGGTAAGTTCGATCGGTGGATGGAGGCGCATTCGTCCGCAAATTGATATTCGACGAAGACTTTGCAGAGTAGTTCTGGGGGGAGCAGAAGGGGGTAGGTNATGCTTTCATTAAGCTGGGGTATAGCGAGTCTACGAACTTCGTTAGTATAGGGCCTTTCTCTCAGACCGGATGAGACTTACCGTAGAGGGGTATCGGATATAATCTTGCTAGGAGCAGGATATTGGGGAGTTGGTAAACATAGTTGTCAACTTGTCGACCGTATTTATACACAAGAAGGAGTCCAGTGGCTTCCGTTTACGGCGTACTAAGTAGTTTCAGGGTAAAGTCAGACCTTCGGAGATTCTGGATTCTGAGAAGACCGAATTAGCTGTTGATGGTGGATTATCGCCCCTGAAGCTCGGGATGTGACAATTGAGGACGTTTAGCACTTGAACGTTTGAACATGTTACAAAATGTGTGGTGTTCGGTTGCCGTAGAACCCTCAAACTTCTTAGGAAGGAAGAAGGTAGTCGAACGCAGCTTTCTATATGCGGATGCATTGTGCGAATTCGACCTCCCATTGTTTGTCCTATCTTCCAAAAGTAAGTAGCACAGAAGACGTGGCGACTTTTGATAAAATTGGGTTCGGCACTGGAAGGTGGATTGCTGAGCGTAGGCGCTAAGGGGTGACAGAACGTGGTGAGGAAGACACCAAGAATGCAGTAGCGTGTAGTCACCATTTTACTTACGCCCGTTCAATCCCCCTAAAACGGAGATTCGAGACAGCGTAAAACCATCAACACCTTCTGGCGTCGTCTGGTTTGACAGCCTCTTCGGTAGGACCGGCGATGACCTGGAACAACTTTGCCTTTGGTGACAAAGTTCATTCGTTCGTCTCAAACGAGGACGTATCAGTGGTACGGTGTCGGTTTGTCTTGGCCGGCCAACGTCGGGGTTCGGATTCGTCAGATTCCCTCCGCCGCATCTACGTTGACCTCCATCTCCATTGTGTCGTCATCGACCTCGACATCAACCTCCGAGTGCGGGCTTGGGATCGCCTAGAGAAGGCTGAGCCAGAGGCAAGTTCGGATGTGTCGGCGTTGTGTGATTAAGTCGCCTCTTCAAGTAAGGAAGCCTGGAGAGCAGCATCGGACCTTCTTGCGCAGCGCAGAAAGGTAAAACGGGTATGAGACAATTTACACCGCCAACTGTTAGGAAGTTAGGAAAACGCATGGCTGCTGATATGAAGTGATACGCGCCTCCGGGCGGTGGGCCATTCAAACGGTCAATTCTTCCCATCTGTGCAGCTATGCATGCTAGGGGGCTGGCTATGATTCCGCGTAAACTGGACCCGGCATCCTTGTGTGGGAACATGACCTACGTCGGGGCAGAGATTTCCGAGAGAGCGTTTCCTTGAAGTTGGATCAGCGAGTTTGATAAGTTAACAGAGGTTAAATAATAGCTTTCACTAGAGGAACGGACATTTCGTATCGGACCACAACGAAGATACTGAGTAACACTTGGGTTCTTGTATTCACCTAAAACGATCGGAGCGAGCAGAGGAACAGGGACTGAACCGAAGTAAGTGTGCATAGCCCGATCACACAGTCATTACACATTGTATCGACCGTTCAGAGAGTCATATCGAGGTTGTATGAATCATTGCACATGGTCAAGTTCAAGGAAGCATCTGGAGATTAGGCGCTGGAAAGCTAGGGGCGCTTAGGCGGTGACGTTATTATCTTATCGCGTTGGTCGCTTCCTTTGCAGAACCATGACCACCGGGAGACCATCGCAGCCTCCGTCGCCATGTAATTATCCTACCTGTCTCATTTCTACCACGCTCATGGAATCTTGGTAGCTCAGCAGCAGCAACCGCCTCTGCCACCTGCGGAGACACGTCCTCCAACCACCACTGCGCAGCCGCCTACGGAAATCACACCTGACACTGGTCAGTGATGTCGAAGCAACTTTTCAGGTCTTATGAAAGCTCACATCGATGTGGACTGTTCTTAGATATTTCTACTCTTTCCCAAGCACAGCTGTATGATTTGAATCAGGTAGGATCATTCAGGGCAACGTCAGCACATGTCTGCTCAGAATCTCAACCGTTTACAGAGCTTGTTGGAGGACAGTGTCCCCACACGACCACTTATTGGGGAAATATCTTCGATGTCCGTGCTTCGTGAGGAATACGAGAAGGGTTCCCAGTCATTTGTCAAACAAATCGACCATCTAGTCTCCAAAGGCTTCGATTCTGTCAGACGGACTCGAGGTCAGTCTATCTCATCAAATTATCAGCCACTGTCACCCACGAAGTCGTTTTAGGTGATGGTGATTGCTTCTATCGATGTAATCAAATCTCTCTTCCAAGCGATCTGGTTGACGCCTAAACTTCTCGTTAGCCGTCGCGTTCGCGTATGTGGATAGCATCCTTCGTTCAAGTGACGTTGCTTTGGCCGCGGCTAGCGCTCTCTCTCTGTTGGAATCTACATTCCCCATGCTTGAAAGCGCAGGGTTCCAGAAACTCGTCTTTGAAGACTTTTACGAGGTGTTAGGTACCATCGTGGAGAACATCATAAAACCGGACGAAAACGGACGATGCCTTGACTCGCGTCTGCTCCTGGAGTGCTTCCAATCTCCCGAAAGTGAATCATTCTTCCTTCCTGCTCAAATGTGCACCTGCTTGATTGCGCTTGGTAGCCTCTAACTCGATCGTCGTTTATCTTCGGTTGCTTACGGTACCGTACCANTTTTTTTTTCGCAAACCTCTCGTAAACAGGACATTGATGGTTTTTGTTACTCTTAGTCCGCTCAAATACGCTCTGACCCTGATGAATACTCCCCATTCTTATTCCACCCCGAAATCGGCATTCCACTGGAACCAAGAGAATTCTGCGAAGCATTCGTCGAAGCCGTAGGCAAGGAAGCTGGTGAACTTTATCCCCCTACAGGTACATTACCACATCGTAGTTAACTGCCTTCTCTAGATCATGTCCAAATGACCGCGTTAGCCCGAGCACTGGGTCTGAACATCGATGTGGCCTATTTGGACGGACGGTCTGCCGATGGGAAAGTAGACTTCGTTGAATTCCGGAATGGTGATTCCCAACCGTTAACGCTGTTATATCGGTGAGATGACACCTTATTCCCTCCGAGAAGCTCAGCTGAAACAACTTCCAAAGACCCGGTCACTATGATATCTTATTGAAGTCTGGGGCCAAGTAATGCATTTCTTTCTTTGATGTATTGAAGGTCAAAATCATATGTAGCATATCCTGATGAATGAGAGGTATTTTCTACACAACAGATCCCTTGAAGCGCATGGAACTTCTTCATGTTTTTACCTTTCCGATCACCAAGTCTTTCTTACTCCAGGTCCTACTCGGAGGAGGCAATTCGCGGGGAAAGTCTCATCGCGTAGCGTCCCACCAGATGATCGGCAAATACACACTCTTTCTTGGTTGATCAGTGCAGAATCACCATGGTCATAGGCAATTTAAGGTCAGTGACGTCTTTACAGAAGGAAGCGCGGATATTGAAAGGATCGAATTATTTCCATACTTAGCCCGCCTCAAGATAATCCATAATAACCGGTTCTCACTGATTAGTATTCTGATAAACAGTAAGTATATAACTTGCTCATAGAAGCGAAGCCGTTGCGAAAGCCCGCCACTCACGTTCACCGCGACTGCTCAGATCTCAGAGACCACCATGTCTGGCGCGGCCGTGATCTCAGCTATCAAAGCTGTCATAGCCATAGTTAAAGTTGTTCGCCGCATCCATGACCTCCATGCCGACAATGCCACCTCCACAATCACCCTCAACGACTTCAACCACATCGTCACTGGCTCCAGCGCCCAGTTCTTCGCTGATATCGCGATTTCTGACATCCGAATGATCGACAACCGATTTCGGAACGTTTGGCTACCTACAGTCCTGGGTTATGCCAGGCGCGGTAGGGAAATACGTCCAGAGGATCTCGAAAACCCTGCTGGGGCTCTATGGTCCACTTTTAACGGGTTAGAGGTCGCTTCAAGGGACCTCGACATCAATTTGAATCGCCTTCGAATTGTGTTCGAGCGTTACCACTCCAGGCTCCATATCGATGAGCTGGTGCGAGGATTCTTCGCTTGTTTGAACGGATATGGGCTACTCCTACATATGCACGCCGTTCGCACTGAACTTCGTCGTATCCAAATACGAGCGACTACATTCGATGATCACCGACTCGTCGACTACACGCGCTTCGCTTTACAATACCTATTCGATGGTATCGCCCTCCTCGACGGGTTCCCCGAACCCATCTGGAATCGCAGGCGCGATTTGATTGGTCCCCTCCGGGAACTTTGGAACCCCGTGGTCGGAGGAAGCTTATGGACCTTCGACGATAATTACACTCCTCTTCGATCTACCACGTCTGATATCACGCTTACCTTTTCTCGATACACGCCGGGGGATACAGATCGGCATCGTGCGGAGCGGGCGAGGCACGAGTATATTGGACGTGCGCTGGATAGAGTGAATGCTGTTGTGAGGCGTCGGCTCTCTGAGCTACGGCCACACTTGATGGGCTTGTGGCATGAAATGAGGGAGAGAGAAAGGAGGCAGACAGGGACTAGCGCGGTGATCAGGAGAAGGGTCTTGCCTCCCAGGGGATTTAGGAGAGTGATGTTTGCCTTCACAAGCAGGGAAGAAGAAGAAGTGCCGGATGGGCATGCTCTCTTGGAAGAGGAAAACGAAGACTTCCGAAAACTACTTTTAGAGCGACTAGAGGGCGATGAGGTAGCATCATTTCTTGCCGCCCCTCATTCTGAAGGCCAGGTCGAGGCTAATTCTCTGGACTTCGAGGCCTATGCCTCTCAGACCACTCCAGAAAGCATAATTTATACGGAATCTACGAAGGCTATTCATGAAACTGAACCACCGGTATTTGGAGTGGACCACGATGTAATCATCAGTTGGCCTGGATACTCGGCGACGTCTCAAAGAGTTGGTGTAGCTTATTGAAGCGAGTATCGAGGTACACGATCTACTTTCCTTACCTGAGCATAGCACTATCTGCTCGTAATCCGCCCAAACTATAACTAATATCTATCGGGTCCTATCTCGTGACTTTGGTCACCGCCTCATAACGCATAACTTCTTAAGCGACGCCAATGAAAGCGACGTGCATTTCAATCGGCTTGGCCGACCAGATCGAAGGCCTTGAGCCGTATAGATAAAGGCGCTCATTATATCGCGCTCAAAGTGCACAGTCCACGCCAAGAAATGTCAGAAGTCATTATCGATAACCGAGAGAAGGTGACCACTCTATCAAGTAGGATGAGGAGGAGAGATTGTCGGGCCACGCGCTCAAGACGGATGGTGAGGAATTCCGTCGTTTGACAGATAAGTGGCGTTAAGAAAGTATAGAAAAGCTGCAAAATGAGTGAGATTGAGGCCTCTTGCAGCTCTCCCCCAAGTAGCCCACGTCTACCTGTGTGCCCTAGGCCTGAAGCACTACTCCCATGGAGACGACAAGGCAATGTGCACATAGACATCCCGAAGACGCTAAGGCTTTTGAAATGTGAGTTCGTTCGAGGTTAAACTTTTCCTGATGAGTTGCTGAGATGGATATGTGTACAGTGCACGCTATGGCCTCCAGCGATATACGTACTGGGCTATCAGGTTCATCACCAAACTCCAGCGATCTGGCTTAGTGGCTTGAGCTGGGGTGAAGCTCTCACAGTGTCCTTAGTATAGTGAGTCTGAGTAGCTATACCCTCATGCCTTTCGACTGAATACTGATACAAGATCAATTTNGGCTCGCTGGGCCGCAACCAGGCATCAGTACTCAGTCGGAGGAGCACTTCAAGCTACAAGTCCCACCCAATGATAGAGAATAGAGCAGGTCTCTGCCGCTATAGATTGTAGAAAGCCCTCAAAGTAGAGGCTGAGACTCCATAACCTACCCTAGATGACAGAACCTGAGTACCATAGACACCGTGCTCAGAACATTACCCCTTTTTGACTGATTTGTCCCTATTATCTCCATAGGAGGAGTCTCACGTTAAGGTTAGGCTTTGCTCCGTTCTTGTTGCCAGGCCTTACTTACTTGTGCTTCCATTTTCTTGACTCTCTTTCCTTTACCACCACTCTCTTTCGCATACCCAGCATCCAATACCCAACTACAGAAAATACATCCATCAACTAATATCCTAGTTTCAACAACAGAAACGGACAAGCATGCACTTTACTCAAACCTTCTTCATCTTGAGCACCTTCGCCGCGATGGCGACCGCCTTTGACTATGTAGTAGGCGTAGGGAAGGACGAAACCACAGGGTGCGAGCTCTCTACATATGTCCATACTTACGGAGGCTAATGGTTCTGGGTTTCGCTCAGGAAGAAGGGAATGGGATTCGACCCGTCAGTTATCCACCCGCAACCCGGGGACCATATCGTGTTCGAGTTTCGAAGCGGGGATCATTCGGCTATACGTAAGTCTACCCTCTGCTTTACCACGTACTCACTCTACAGGGCTGGGACTGATTTGGTCGGGCGATGTAGAATCTACTTTTGACCTTCCGTGCACGCCAATGGAGGGCGGGTTTTCCTCAGGTGTGATTGTCGTGCGTACACAATCTACGTCAACTCGTGCGCCAGGGTAATTTATCTACACGCAACTATTTCACTAGGTACCGGACAGTACACCAGTTGACGCGTCTGGTCTACCCACGATGCGCTTGACGGTGAACAGCACCGACCCTCTTTGGTAAGTGTCTATCAGCTGCGTACTATGCGGCCCTCAAGCTCACGTATCTTCCAATTTCAGGTTCTTCGACCAAGCCGGCGGACTCTGCCATCGCGGTGCCGTTCTTGCAGTGAATCCATCGACAACACAAACAGCCGCGCAATTCAAGGAAAACGCGTCGAAAGACCCCGGTCCCTCGTCAGTCGCTTCCGCCAAGAATAGCGGTGGAGCTTCCGCTACTTCTGGAGATGGAGAGGCACCGCTGCAGACTGGGACAGCGTTTAATTCGGGAAGAGGGACGAAGGATGAGTCGATGGCGGTGGTCTCTTTCGCTGCGGTGTTTTTCGGTGTCGTTATAGGGATTTTATAGGCGCGAACACTTACATTCGCATCGCGTTGACATTTTGGTCTGGTTGTGGGAATGTGTAATCCCACGGTCAATAATGATATGAAGTCGATGGTAACTTCGCAATCTACCCACATGACCGTTCCTCATTTCCGTTATCGATTTCTTCGATCTGGTTCTCTTCTGCGTACAATGTCAAATCCTCCATCGACGTACGAGAACTGGACTCGTGAACAACTCATAGACAGGCTAATCCAACTAGATGATTCCCAGAACCCGAAACCGAGACCCCAACAAGACCTGAAGACGAAGCAGGTGTCGAAGGCATTCGCGTTCTCTGCCTACCCAACACAGAAGATCGCGCTAAAGTTCTGCTATTCTGGATGGGAATACAATGGGCTTGCTCACCAACTTGGACCGACGCCGTTACCTACCGTGGAAGCCACGCTTTTCGATGCTTTGGTGCAAGCGAGGCTGGTGGATGGCGAGGCTGGTTTTGATGGCTGTGGCTTTGAGAGGTGCGGACGGACAGATAGAGGCGTCAGCGCAGCTGGGCAGGTCGTGTCGCTATGGGTCAGAGCCCCAGGNAAAGCCCAAACCCGCGGACGAGGACCCGCCTCGGGGTGCCATCGAGGACGAGGTCGAGGACGCAGACGGTCTTGTTCAGACATCAAATACCAGCGTGGCTAGCACGTCTTCTGCGCCCCCCATCAACTACCTGACTCTTTTGAACCGTCTACTCCCTCAAACGATTCGTATCCTCGCGTGGTCACCCATAGACGCGTCGTTCTCTGCCCGTTTCAATTGCAAACACCGGCACTACAAGTACTTCTTCTCCTCTGCATCCCTAGATATCCCCCAAATGCGAAAGGCAGCCTCTCTTCTCCTTGGAGAACACGATTTCCGAAACCTATGTAAACTCGATCCAGCGAAACAAATCACCTCGTTCAAAAGACGAATATTACGCGCGGACATTTCCCTCGTATCGGACTCGGTGTACGTTTTTGATTTAATCGGAACGGCATTTCTGTATCATCAAGTTCGACATATTATGGCTGTCCTCTTCCTCGTCGGAGCGAAACTCGAGGACCCGTCCGTTATGTCGGCTCTCCTGAATGTGTCTCCCGACGCAGAACCATCATCACCACCACTCCCGATAGTTGATCGAAAACCTGAATACCAAATGGCCGACGGTCTGCCGTTGATGCTTTGGGACTGCGCGTACTCCGAGGACGATATCTCATGGCGTACGGACGCTTCGACCCCTACGCCTTCGTCAGCTTCAACCTCAGCAGCAGATTCCATAGCCCACGAAACCCTTATAACACAGCTAGACAACATCCTCGAAAGATCAACAACACATAATGTCCTTGACTCCCACTTTTTGGCCGCCGCAAAAGCCTACTCCTCTCCCAACACGAATAACAACGCCGCTGGGACTACGATACCTTTGGGAGGCGGAACATACAAGCGTCTCACCAAGTATGTGCCTTTGCTAGAGAGGAAGAGGTTAGAGAGTGTGGAAGTTGTAAACGAGAGGTGGAGAGTGGGGAAGGGGATGAGGAGGGAGGCGAAGAAAGCCGCGGATGAGTAGGACCGAAGAGGTTAGTTATCCGACTTGTGTATTATCTCACACTCATCCATAAACTTGCAATGTAGCATGAGCTTAAGCCTCACTTAGCTGAAACTGGAGTCAACTTGTATTGGACAATGCTCAACCTCGATTGCCGTAGCCATCGCCCCATGCCATCCAATTATCATCCCCACGCGAAGTGAACACTACCCCCTACCCATGTCGATTTCAGGCGTTGCATCAGACAAGATACACATTTGAATGGGTTGAAGTCAATCGGACAGGACAAGCACTGACATCTTTTGTAGAACCCATCAAGAATCAGGACGCCGCTTGCTTGAGTTCCCATGCTTGACTTCTATCAATTCACAGGCGAATTCTTTAAAAGCTCATGCTGGTCGGGAATCCCGCACCCACAAACCCAAAGCTCAGCTGTGATGCCCTCCAACAAGTACGCAGATGTCTCGGTATTCGACCGGGTGGCCATTTTCCTCAAGGTTGTCTTTTCGTTGCGTGAGTTCCCTACACCTCACCTATCTGATAACTGTCCTAAACTCCTGATCTTCTACATAGCCCTGAAATTAGCAACCACTCTTGCGTTGTCCCCCTTTATCTGGCACACCAAACATAAAACATGGCGTCGCGTTCTGAGTGACAAGGCTTTCCGATGGGCAACATTGCTCCCCGTCCCACAGCTCCAGTACCTCCTCGGAACGACCGTTGGAACGTACGAGAAAACCATGCCCAAGATGGGGCTACCCAGTGAGATTGAAGAACTTGGGCAGAATGCCAAGCTACTCTGGATTGGTCCCAAGAGGAGAGATCGAGTGCTGCTGTACTTGCATGGTAGGGCTGGAGTCTACTTGTTTCGTGATTCACACGTATTGACTTGGCCTCTCTAGGCGGTGCCTTCCTCGCACCTGTAGAGGACATCACCATCTTTTTCTGGAGATACGTCCAACAACAACTCAAGAAAAACAACGAAGCCCCGTTCGACCTAGGTATCGCCATCCTTAACTACAGTGAGCCCACCGACATCTACACGCGCAAACCACCCTTCTCACGCTACTGACCCACTTGGCAATAGCTCTAGTCCCCGAAGGAACTTTCCCAACGCCCCTCCATCAAGCCGCGCTCGCGATAAATCACCTCACGTCAACAGGTCTAAATCCATCCGGCCTGCAGCTAGCTGGAGACTCCGCTGGCGCGAATCTCATCTGTCAAGTCCTCTCGCACGCTCTCCATCCTATTCCCTCCCTCCCATCCCTTCAATTCCTAAGTACCTCACCGATTCGCGGTGCCTACCTCATCTCTCCCTGGGTCACACTCACAGCCGATACCGGTTCCCACTATAAATTCTCTTCTTCGGATATTCTCGCACAACCCACCCTACGCCATTGGGGTGCATTAGTCAAACGAGATATCCCTTCTTCTTTACGCCCTATCTCTGAAGCGTACATCGAAGCCGTCAAAGCGCCAGAAGGCTGGTGGGATGGCTTGATGGACAAGGTTGTTGAACGAGTGTTGGTGACCGCTGGCGGACAGGAATGCTTGAAGGAAGACATTGTTGACTTTGTCAAGGTTCTGGAGAGCGGGAAGGTGAAAGGGAAGCGGGGAGATTTCAAGTTTGTCTTGCAGAATGGGGGCGTACATAACGATATGTTTATGGACTTTCTGGCGGGGGCGAGTGAGGAGCACCCGGAAAGGGTTGGGGATTTGACGAAGATGATCATTGAGTGGCTTGCGGAGGGGTATAACACTTTGTAGGATCATAGCATGAGCGTATGTTTATCGAACGCTGTACAACAAAGTTGACGACGCCACTTCACAACGCCGATAGCACCTTGGACTTTTGCCCCTATGATCGGGTCACACGCGAGCGTCGAAGGAACCGAGACGTAAGTTGACTCTCTGACTGCGACTCGGTTTTCAATTTAGGGTTTCAAGCTCAAGGATTATTCACTCTGAACCACTACCCACGTTGGCACCGTGTGATGGCACCGTCTGGACTGCCGATGTGCTCCGTACTGGCAAGAGTAACTCTACCTTCCTGCCATTGAAGGTGCAGACTCCGAGTCTATCGATACCCCACCGCGCGGTCGTCTCCGGAGTCCGGACCAGACGACGTCATGAAAAGGTGGTCGACACCTTCAAATCTCGATGGCTTTCTGATGCACTCTCTGCTTGACGTAGAGTATGGATTGGGATTCTATCAACTTCTACCTGACGTTACAGGACGTCACCACTCGCAAAGCTTATTCTACTCTAGCTCTGTCGTCAGTGCTCCCTTCCACTGTCCATGCTCTGGACAGTGGAGCACGGGCTTCCTCAACGGCTTCCATGACCGCATCATCTATGTTATATAGCACTGAAAGCTACCCCTTGCTATCAGTCCCCAACACAACCGCCTCGGTACGACTTCTTACTGTGTTCTTGCATACTATGCCTCACGTCCTGGCATCTAGTCTACCTACGCCTCGCGTACAATGACTTCTTACAATCTCCACCAACAGATATCGATCATTTACAGTGCATCCAACATTGCAACAAACTCCTCTGGCACCCAGGCTGATCTCCAGAAGCTGATGTCCCATAACCTCCAACCTACTCTCGATAAGTTGAGAATCGGCGACTGGAAGGTCATCTGGCTCAACGTATGGAAAGCCATTCCTGGTGATGCTTCAAGCCCGGCTGACCATGTCTGGTTCGTTACCCGAAATCCAGCTGTCGTCTTCGAAGACGGCAAACCTTGCGACACATATGTCATCTCGATCGCGGGCCTATCCTCAGGCTCCTTCGTCAATCATCTCGAAGCTACCTCAGTCGGTCTCGTTGTCGATTTCAAACAATGGGACCCGGCTACCTCCCCAATAGTAGCGTTCAGTCACTTCAGCATTGACGAGAAAAAGCCATACATATCTCTCGGGTGTGCACTCGGTGTTTATTGTCTTCTCACCGTTCCCAACAGTGACGGCATCACCCTTCTCCAATTCCTCCAATCGGTCCCAGCTTCGGCGCGCATCGTCTTCACTGGCGCCAGCCTCGGGGGCATGTTGAGCCCTACGGTCGCAATGGCTGTTGTCAAAGCCAAAGGCATCATGGTGCCTATATCCCAAATCTTCACTTACCCTGTGTCTGGCCCTACTCCGGGAAATAGGGCGTTTGCCCAACTCTACGCCAGTACCTTTCCTCGCATCGAAATTGGCAGTGCCATCTATCAAGTATGGAACTCCGTTATTTGGAATACCTTCGACATCGTCCCTCATTTATGGAACATCGATTCTGATCCAGGAAGAAATCTATCCAAGATTCCGACCCTATATGGGCCATTATCCGGCAAGCTGAAAGTCATCGTGGACTTTGGTGTTGGCCTAGCCGAGGTATTACCCCGGACTGCGCCTGTCATTTATACCCCCCTCCAAGGTACTGAGATTACTCCTGTTCAACCAACTACCCCGGAAGATTTCAAAGAATGGGCTTCTATTGTGGGCACTCAGCACGTACAGTCCTATGCCGATGTGATAGGGATTCCAGTCCTTCCACCTCTATCCAGCAGCCCTGGTTCCTATGAAAGACTCAAGCAGGTTCCGCTTTTCAGTATTTTTGAAGAAGCTAGAAAGGAAAAGGAGAGGGAGCCTGAGGTGGCTTAGGTCACTTGCCATCTGGGTAGTCGCTTTGGATCCTCAGAATTTCATACATAGTTCTACATACACTTCAAATGTCATCATAGTGGACAAAGTCATGTGTGCCGTCAGTTATGATAGGCACGAGAGAATTTTTTGCCTTGAACTTGTACTCTAGGTCGCGACTCACATTTTGGAACAAGGCCGCGGCTACAACTTCTCAACTTCCTTTTGTCAAATCTCGCTGAACCAGCAATTATCCGATTCATCCAAGAGTATGTACCCGAAGACCACGGTCTAGTACACCATAGTATGCAGCCAACTATCAGTGGGTAGATGGTTTACTGAAAACGCCTCAAGCCAACGGGCCTGAAGATCCAACCCTTTCTCCACAACATCCGTCCATTTGCCCTTTGATACTCTAGACGCAAAATCCTCCGCCGATATAACAGCGATTCTATCTCCTGCCCAAGGCCCACATGCGTCGATTCCCCACTCCGCGGTTTCTTCTTCAGACCAAATGATCATGGGCATGATCATGATGGTGAAGTCGACGCCTTCCACAGTTTCCTTGACGTATTCCTTCTTCGAAAGATTGACTAGAACTCTGTTTGGACGCTGCGGTAGAACGACAACGTTTCGAAAAGCTTCATATCGATGGTAGTCCCGACCACGGTCATAGTGCAAGAGCATCCTCTTAATGTGTGCGTTCATGCCGACGTGAAGGCTACACAGCGTCGTTTTTTCGAACTCGTAAGCGAGGCTGTAAAGATCGAAGTTGGCTTCTTGCTTGAGCCTTGCTTCCTCGGGTATGCCTTCCAAGAGATCGAGCTTCTCTTCGTCACTTAGAAAGCCTTCGGGCAAGCCTTCAGCACAGTCGCCGAGGTAAAGGATTCGATCGCCCGACCAGCTTGAAACCCAAGACAGATACTCCATCATGTATGAGGAGAGGATAGGGAAGGCAAGAGCGAGCAGCTGTGAGTTCGTGATCCCGAAAAGGACCATGTCTTGAAGTTGGCCGATGATCATAGCAATAATTTCGCTGGGAAGCTTTTCAAATGCTCCCAAGTCCCCTCTACGTGGGGGCCGTGCGCTAGAAGGATTCGTTCAGCAAGAGCCAGGTATGTAGAAACGGGCGAGGAGAAAGGGAACGCACTTGAAATATTCGGGGTTGTCCTCATGATTTAGAAACGATTTGAGGGACGGTTTATAATGCTTTGTGATGGCACCGCAAAGCCCTTGGTCGTGAGGCCAGCCCCATTTCCCTTCTCCGACCTTGCCGATATAGTGAGTAGATTTACGGCGGTCAACGTTCACGCTGCATGGGGAACGAGAACGGTGTGTAAAATGAGTATGATGTCCTGAGGTAGTTGGGATATCGAGGAAGCTCACATCTGGAAACCCATCAAATATGGCCGGCTTGGTGGTTCAGTGGCAAGACTGGGGTTGGCGCCACGAGGCCACAATGCAAACGCGATATGGATATTAGAGACACGTGACCGCGCTTTCCGAAATCTTATCTTATCTTCGACTCAAGACTCGGACCAAGGAGCGTCGACAAAGCGTCGATGCCACAATATTTCCACCATGGGTGCCAGTCCAACGCATCTCCTTGGTCCCTTTCGATCATCGCCACCGTGGTGTTCTTTCGAGAAATTGAGTAACGGAAGAATTCTGGACGTTGTTTGACCCAGGTGAGGACAAGATCGACAGTCCGAAGCTTGGGAAGGTTCCGCAGAATTTCTACCCCATCTTCGGGTGGATGAAATGAGCCCCTCGCCATGCTGAGGGATGGCCCATGAAACGAGATAGAGAGGTATTCGACATTCGATAAATTCCTGTGGTGGGCAATCAGGCCCTTGAAGTTCTCTTCGATGGATAATATGGACTAGAAAGTTTTTATCAGCGTTTTTGATGCGTACTGAAAACCCAAGCTACTCGGCGCACCTCGGTTTCATCAATCTGCAGGTATTTCAAGTTAGGGAAGTGATTGACACATTCTGCGATAAACATGCTGCACGACAGACTCTTGACAGTAGGAAAGGTTGATCTTGAGAAGATGTCTCCAAGGTCGTAGATGGTAACGAGGTGTAAGTTTTCGACTTGACGGCGAGGAAGGATGTGCACTGCTAGTTCAGGAGTGGTGACGAGAGAGCGAAGGGATTGTAATGCACCGACGGGGAAACTATGCGTGCCGGTAGCAAGAGCATGCTCGAAAGAGCGAGATGTCAGGTAAAGATGTACCAGGGATGTTTGAAGTTCGAGAAAAGTAGCAATTTCAGCGGGGTCTTCGCCAAACATTTGAGTCAAGATGACATGGGTCAAGCGAGATGTTGGGTTTGAAAAGGGTAGGACCTGCCATGGTCTTCCTTTGACAGTCTTTTGAGTCAAACAAAGTCGTTGGAGGTTGACAAAGTGAGGCAATATATCCTGGCCTGGGAGAGGAATGGGAATCCTCAGAGTGTGAGTATGAGCGGCGAGCGTTGGTCTGCTGATGATGGTGTTCGAAAAAAGCTGGAACTGAAGCGAATCCGTTTTAACGCTAAGCTCGATGTAGCCATATAGAAGCGGTTCAGCGAGGCTATGAAAATTGCGCGATGTAAGCAAGAGTGCCGGAATGTATTCGACGTAGTGGAAAATGGCGAGAAGAATTTCCTGAGGTAGTGTGGGTGTTGGTTCTGCAGGTTCATTCATGTCGGCTTGGGCCTATGAAAATTAGGATATTTCAAGTTGTCCCGGAAACGTTGGAGATGTAGCTACTCACTAGGACTTGAGCTTGAATTGCGTCAAGTTGGTGTCAAGTTCCACGTTCCATAGATGTTGGGCAGGAGAGCATGATCAAGCGCCGAGGATCAAGCTAGGCTCTTTCACTGCGCCTCTGAGTATCGCAAGTATCAATTCTTTCTGTTACATCCAATGCAAGACAACTTCCTTAGCTCACCAATTGGCCAAGACGCGAGCTCTTATGACGGGCGCGGCTGGACAAAAATAATAAATGGACTTAGCAAGATGAAATCAAATCTTCACATCAAATTATTCAAACTCCGCTTTTCACTTCGACCTCAACATCTTTGAATTACTTCAAACTGCCCTTTTGATGGAAAATTCAAGTATTTGAGTTATCATTCAACTAGGAGAGTCCTGCATCAGCCTGCATTATCACGGGAAACCATGGGGCCATGGGAAGGCTGAACTCGGCTGACATAGTCATTCCCCCCTAAGGACCCCTCTTCCTCCCTGTNGCCCAGACACTGAGCATAGCGCCGCGGCCGATCTGATATTCGTGAGAGTCTTTGAAGGACATGTAAGGGGTGGATTAGAGACGAAGGGTCTTTGCAAAGGCAAGGAGGGGCGCTGACCTCTAACTTGAAGGACAGGGAGGTCGTGAGCATCGTCGCGATGAAGGGCTTAACGGAGTGTTATGACCACCAGACCCCCTGAGTCCGGAGCCCCTGTAACATCTACCACTCGACTCCCGGCTTGCTCCCGACGCGCTAGTGAAGCAGCATATGCATCAGAATGGCAAACAAGAGTCAGAAACTGAAAATCTCAGACTTTCTCGCTGAAAATTTGAAGCGA
The DNA here is from genome assembly GCA_029747585.1 of Pleurotus djamor. Lineage (NCBI taxonomy): Eukaryota > Fungi > Basidiomycota > Agaricomycetes > Agaricales > Pleurotaceae > Pleurotus > Pleurotus djamor. The sequence continues at coordinate 57,006 of JAPEVF010000140.1, read as the reverse complement.
GAATGTGAAACTTCAATTGCAAAGTTCGAAGTTCATTTCTAAGTTGAAATGTTAATTCAAAGTTCGGAGTTTCAATTTCGAAGTTTATGNTTTTCCAATGACCCGCCTGGAACTCACGCGTGGAGACAGTTTTTTAGCCAAACCGGAGACTCCCGCGCATACTGCAGCGGCGTCCCGGAAACAAACAATAGAGATTTGAGAGAGAAAACGCGAGGAGAGAGGTAGGTAGGGTAGGTAGGTGGAGATATAAATACATGTATGAGTGGAACTGCCTAATCGTACAACTTCGTCGAGTATGCCTAATCGTACAAATTTGTCACGGACTTCCTAATCTTACAAACGTGCGCAAAAGAAAATAGAGAGAAAAGGGTGGGAGAGGAGGGCGAGAGAAAAAAAAGAGGATGGTACGACACAAAGTAGAAGTAGAGACAAATTCAAGAGGAGGAAAGGAAAGAGGCAGACGTCGAGGAATACAAGTAATAAAAGAGGAGAGCCTGCGTGCGGATATGATCGACAGTGGAGGCCGGCATGGCTGTGTAGACTTGAGAGTCGAAGCGACGTCTGCGCTGACTGCACAAGTAGGAAGAGTGTCGTAGGACACTCTTGTGGTCTATCCAGAGAGTCCTGAGGGATCATTGGACTCGAGTAAATATAAATTTAAACACGAAATTTTAAGTTCGGAGTTTGGATTGCGAGGTTGAAGTTGTGATTCGAAGTTCGGGGTTTGAAAGCTAAAAGTTACATAATTCAGAATTTGGGGTTTAATTTTACAAACGTGAGATTTTTGCTATCTCAGTTCTAAGTGCCGGTTTCGAAGACAAAATAATTTTGTCCAAAGAGTCCCCTCATAAGCTCTGGACTTACTCTCGACTGGACCGCAGCATTATCTCTCTGGGACGTAACTTGATCTTCTGACTCCAACGACGATCAATCGGTGTAAAACATCCACCCAGGTGTTCAACGTTCAACATCCAATCGCGGTTGATTGGCGGTTGATTCTCAACAATGGCTTCAGACTAGATAACCTTAGGGCTGGTCATATATGGCGAATTCCATGCCTTCAACGACTTCCTCTAGTCCATCAATCTCCAAATACTCGGTCAACACTCGGGCTGGCTTGTTCGGTAGAACGTCCAATCACTCTCCGTTCTTGTTTTCTCATCTGAGCGGCGAATTTTGGACCCAACACCGAGCCTCATGTCACTTGTTCTTCGTTTCTGTATGTGTGCACTGGTTGGGTATATCGGAAACACCTTGGCGACGACATTTCGACACGGTCTTTTTTTGGGGCACGAGTTGTGCACACGGTAGCGCACTTAAGAGCTTCTGGTAGCTTCTACTTAACGTTACGGAACGTCTCCATTCCCAAAGGCTCCCTGAACAGCGGCATTCTGACACCGTCTTCAAGCTTCAATATTCGCTTCCAGCTCTATCGAGCTTGAGTTCCTTTGTAAATATGGTCATTCGGTGACGGGCTTCTTTCACTGGCTTCCATGTTCCCTTGTTATAAAGCAGAGTATCTTTTTCTCTATCATTGGTTCCCCCACACAATCCGTACGAGTTTTCATGCACTCTGCTCTTGAAATGATCTCATTTCCTCCCGTCTAGCCTGCGTACAGAATCGGAACTTGCGACTTTGAAGTACAATGACGACTTATAACCTCTCTCAACAAATCTCCATCATTTGTAGCGCATCCAACATTGCAAACAGCACTACTGGCACGCAGGATGCCCTTCAGAAGCTGATCTCCCAAGGCCTGCAGCCGACCCTCGATGGGATGGAGATTGGTAACTGGAAGGTCGTCTGGCTCAATGTTTGGAAAGCCAATCCTGGTGATTCTTCAAATGCGGCCGACCATGTCTGGTTCGTCGCCCAAAACCCAGCGACCGTCTTCGAAGATGGAGAGTCTTACAATACATACGTCGTATCAGTTGCAGGCCTGACCCCAACCTCCGTCGTTAACCTTCTCGAGGCGACCCTCATTGGTCAAGTTGTCGACTTCGAGAAATGGGATCCGGCTACGACTCCCCCACCCATTGCCTTCAGCGTCGACGATACAAAGTCATACCTCTCCCTAGGATGTGCACTCGGTGTCCATTGGCTTCTCACCGTTCCCAATAGCGACGGCATCACGCTTCACCAATTTTTAGGAACCATCCCAGACACCTCCCGCATCATCTTCACTGGTGCCAGCCTTGGAGGCATGTTGAGTCCGGCTCTCGCAATGGCGACTGTCACAGCTGGCAGCAGCAAAGCTCCTATATCTCAGATTTTCACTTACCCGGTATCGGGACCTTCTCCCGGAAATAGTGGCTTTGCAAAACTGTACGCCAGTATATTTCCGCGTATCAACACTGGTAGTGCCATCTACGAAAATTGGAACTCCCTTCTTTGGAACACCTACGACATCGTCCCTCATGCCTGGAACATCGATTCTGACCCAGGAAGAAACNTATCCAAGATCCCGGCGCTGTACGGTCCATTATCTGGGCTAGTCAAAGTCATCGTKGACGTGGGCGTTGGTCTAGCCGAGGTCTTGCCCAGGAGTTCACCTGTCGTCTACACTCCCCTTCAAGGYACTGAGTTCACCCCCAGTGATAAGCCAAATACCCCGGAGGACTTCGAAGAGTGGGCAACTATTATGGGCGAGCAGCATACACTAGCCTACCTTGATGTGATGAATGTTCCATTCGTCCCGCCTCTTACGGGTAACCCAGGTCCCGAGGAAAGGGCCCAGCAAGTGCCGCTTTTCAAACTCTTCGATGAGGCCCGAAGGGAAAGGGAAAAGGAGAACGATTAGGTTGCTCGTCTGCAGACGGCTACAATTGACGGGATTTCTTTATTCTACATGCTTCGCTACGCACAATCACTAGAATGGAGTTAGTCCGAGCTATACCCGATGGCAAGCCAGTCAATAAGCATCTGCGTCTCTTCTCTCGGTGTCTCCTTAGCTAAAAAGTCCATGAACATGTCGTTATGCACGCCTTTGTCCTGTACCACCAACTTTAGATYGCCACTATACGACGCTCTCTTCAACTTCGCATGAAACTTCACTATGTCGTCGCGCATGCACTCTTGTCCCCCAGCCGTRATYAAGATACGRCGCGTCAGTAAACCGAATCTATCCCCCTCRAACCACGAATCYGGCGCGTGTAGGGGTTCAATGTACTCGCGATGCGATGCGGGGGTAGCGTCTAACACAGCGTTCCCGAAATATCGTAGGCTTGGTTCTTCGACAACATCGGCGTTCGTGTTCTCAAAGTGAGAAGGAGAGGAGGAGAAGGAGAGCCAAGGGGACATTAGATAAACCCCCGGTAGCGGTTGAGGAAGGGCGAGRGGCTCAACCGAAGGAACTGGATTTATGCAGTGCAAGAGCAGTTGAACGGCGAGGTTTGCTCCAGCTGAGTCGCCTGCGATATGAAGGTTCTCAACTTTGAGTCCATCGGCCATCATATATTTRATGGCCATAACCGCCTGGTGTAGGGGMGTTGGAGGGTCCGCTTCCGGAATGAGGGCTACGGCGAAACGGCTGAGACGGAGGCATTTAATCAAGGAGGAGATAGGCACACCATAGTGGAGGATAACGATACCGAGGTCAAGCTCTCTCGGGCTTCGCTTGAGTTCTTGTTGGACATGTCTCCAAAAATAGACAGATATGTCTTCCAACGGGGCAAGAAAGCCACCTCCTGTGTCAAATAAATCAGCATTCAAATTACGTCYRGTGTAAATGATGCGAACCATGAAGATAAAGCAGAACTCTATCATAGCRTTTTGGACCTAGCCACATTAAGTGGGTATYCTCACCGACATCTTCTATTATAGGACCAAGCCCAAGTYTCGCGRCCACCGTTTGATAGGTACCAATTGTTGTGCCCAAAGCGACTTGGATCTGGGCGAARGACATGCGWATTGCAAGAAACCGAAAGGCAGCATCGCCAAGGACTCGACGCCAAGRCTTGTGTTGACTATGCCAGGTAAATGGCGAGGTGATCAGAGCTATGGCAAGCACGAAGGCTACGCCGATTTGAAGGCGGTATTCGGAAATCAATCAGATATGATAGAAGCGTACGCGTAGATGGGCAGGACATACGTAATTGTAACACTTTGAAAACCAGATCAACTCGCTCGAGTATGGTCATCGTCGCATATTTGCGGGGCATGGCCATTGTTCAAGTTCAAGGGATCCTAATAGTTAGTTCCTGGAGACCTGGGGGTTGAAGGGACTTGGTCGGCGTTCTACTGGATATCAGCGCTCCATCGCCTTTTAATCAATGGGCTTCACGTACAGCAGGCTGGTGGTTCTCATTGGTCATATGGGAAGCGAGATAGAGCATGCGGTAGCTAGAAAGGATTATTAAACTCAAGTCAAAACTCTGATTGATGGAAACTCACAGAAGTTCTGATAGCGCCGATGCTAGCCACATTTCGTAGGTGGCGGTAAGTATTAAGGGGTTCTTTCGACCTCAGGAGGTACGGATGCACCCACATGGAGGTGTTTTTGCCCGTAGAATCCTTGATTGATCTTCGCCAACGTCAACGTCTACTCTGGCTCCAACACAATGACTGCCCATGGCAACTCATTGATTTTCTGGGCCTTCAACCCGGCATCTTTCATGTCGAACATCCTTGCACTGATCATCCACGTCTTGGCGAGATATCCTTGTTAGGCGGTATTCGCCCACGATCCCTGAGGATCTAGTCGTGGAGATTCGAGCTGATCTCCTACCTAGATCATCAACGGAAGAAGAGCCCGGCTAAAAAGGATGCCTTGACCCTCCCTTGATAAATTTCTTCTTCGTATCGTTTCTGAGTACCCTTTGCCCCAGTGGCGGGTAGCTTGTAGATTTCGCCGTGAAGTTTGTATTGCTTCTACTCGTGAGCGCTGAGACGACGGTACCCGTTCTTGATCGGTTCGAGGTGAGACCATGGTTGCGGATTCGAAAGAAAGGGAACGAATGAGTAAGGTGAGAGCCATACTGCGTCGACCAAGTTGCCGTTGACGCCCGAGTCGTTATCATCCGCAGGGTTGTCGAAGTAGCAAAGGCGGTTTTCCCTTGGTCAGTTTGCCCAGGTATTTTTTGAGGCATCGGGGTTACACCTGCGACGGGAGGGCTTCAGTTAGTTCAATGATTGAAGAGATAGATCCTGCTTTACCCGACCGCGACATCTCCTCCGCCCTCCTGAAGATGACTCGAAAGACGATATGTAGCAAGTATTTGGGAAGTACGCGTCCTTTCGAGAATTAATTCCATGAATTCCACGGGGTGGCTTCCGAGACATGTTCAAGTCGCTTCATAGAGAGGGTCTGTAATATGATAACAGAGAAAATGTAAATTTGAATGCGAGAGGGCGAGGAGGAAGAAGAAAACACACCTCAAGCTTTGAAACGTTGACTGCTTTGCGTGGAGAGAGAGAGAGAGCTTGTGCATAATGCGCAGCTATTGTTGCTGAGAGGGGCACGTGAGAGAACATGTGAGCGTACGACGCTGCGTAAGTATGAGCTGTGTCGTCGAGTTCGAGCCTCTGTGCCGAGGGCTACGTTCTGAATGTTCCGAATCTCCAGGTCAGCCAAGTACCTTTATAAGTCAGACAACCCGTCGCAGGTGCTAGTGCAAGAGAAATAGAACGGCAATTATGGTTGTGTGAGGACTTCGCTGATATTTGAGCATGTTGTAAAGAATACAGATGGTTGTAGACTTGTAGCTGGCTTGTAGCTGGTGAAAGAAAGCGTCCGGAAGACACGTGAGATAGGAGATACATAGGAGTCCCTGTCTCCTTCCAAAATGGACAGCGTTGAAGAAAGAAAGACTGAAGGCAGGTGTCTCCAGTACACAGACTTACTTGGATTTTCCATACATACGGAAGACCTGGCCCTATGTCCTGATGAAAGAGGGGGGAGCAGGATGAGGATGTCAAACTGCCCCACGCTGGCTGGTGCGTTCACCGATCATTTTTAATGAGCCTAGGCTAGAAGCGAGCGGGTGCATCCTGTCCTTCGTTATGCACATATGCGTAAACGATCATCGAGCAACGATTCTTGCACGTTCAGCCTGGCCATGGCCAACAAAACGTGAGCGAATGCCAAGCAAAAACATGGCCCAATCTCCCCCAAATGCCACGCGTCGGACCCGATCATGATCGAAACTCGTGCGTGCCTGAGAATCACGGATCGAAAGCGCAAAAATATCAATAAATTCATGAGACGCAAAATATACAGAGGGGACCTATGAAAGCAGACAGACAGAGTGCACAGGTAAGTAGTACTTTTGTAAACAGTTAAGAAGAACATTATTACGAAGCGGCCTCATCGACTTTGGCCTTTTTGGAAGTTGAGTGGATCATTGGCGGAGCACCTACACCTCGGACGCCGACGTTTGGGCCACCGTCGGGTTCAACGGCGCGTTTCCTCTTCTCACCGGCTTGCTCCTCGCCATTCGCAGGTGCAGAGGACGCGTCCGCTTTTGAAGCGTCCTTCTCCCGGTTGCGATCGCCTCCCCGACCCCCTCCATGAGGTCCGCCTCTTCCACCACGACCACCGCGACCTCCGCGACCTCCGCGACCTCCTCTGCCTCCACCACGACCTCCACGACCTCCGCCACGCCCACCTTTACTATCTTGTGAGTGCGCAAGGATGCTGCGTGCAGCAAACTGAGCTCGTTCGTGTTGAAGAGCTTTATCTTCTTCCTCTGTGAAGCAAATGAGTATGAGCATACTCAAAGAGGGAAAATACTGACCCGAAGCTGGCGACCAGGTTATCTCCTTGTCCTTCATCGTTTTTATAGCATCCTTGACAAAGGTAATCTCTTCTTCCGTCAAGGTTTTGTCGAATCCGACTAATCCGTGATTGTCTCCGCGATTAAACTTGATAAATGGACTTCGGTTGAACTTCTCCTTGAGCGTGGTCTACCAAGCAAGTGGAAGCTGTGTTAAACGCGCAGAACCCCTTTATGGTAGACATGTTGGTCCCACCTTAATGGCCTGGAAGTCAACTTCTTCACAACCTTCGAACTTGAGCGAAGCGCCAGGGACGTAGGGGATCTCCTCCTCTTTCACCATTCCGTTCCCTTCTTCGTCTTTGTGAACCTTCAGCCTCGTGCCCATGAATTCAAGGAATACTTCTGGCGCTGGTTTTGTCTTCGCAGGTTCTTTTCCTTCATCAAATGCATTGAAGCCCTTGCGGTTAATCAGCTCCTTCCTGTGCGCAGCGGCCTTTCCAGATAGACCCTTTTCCTTAATCTTCATATCACAGTATTCTTGCCTAGGAAACTTGTGATCAGATTCGTGTCGCACATTCCAATCTAAGAAAGCCGACGACATACTTGGTCATAATAAGGAGTTCCTTTCCTTCCCATGATGGTTTCGGTTCGGCCTTAAGGAATGCATCCACAGACTTCAGATCGGTGAATTCGACGAACACGGATCCCTAGCAAGGTTGTGGCATGAGACTTGGATCCGAAATACTGTGCGCCGAGTACCAACCTTGAAGACCTTCTTCTCCCCTCGTCTCATGCGAACAGCATTCGTCTTCCCATACTGGTCGAAGAACTCCTCCAATTTACTCTGAATATCGGGGACTTCATCACCGAATCCTTTCTACGCAGCCAATTCGATGAATAAACCTGAAGCTGTAAAGGCACAAAGTAGGATATTTGACTCACTGCGTAGATGCTCCGTTCAAATTGTCCTGCCGGTGGTTTGACCTCAGTTTTCCGCCGGACATTGACACCCTCTGCGTCAACTTCCAGTTCTTCGCTAGTTCGTACAGCTTTGACTACCCAATCAAGGCCGCGAGTTGTGTACTCTCGCATGCGCTTGAAAGAAGCAACTGTGCTCAACGGAACCCAATGCTCCGGCGTTTTGCTATGTAGCGTCCACATAAACCTAGACACCACCACCACAGCAAGGAAGCAGACAAGCATATCATATTTCAGTGATTCTCCATCAACAGGTCTAGCTGTTGAGTGCCTTACCGATCGTATGGCAAGTTCGAATCGGCAAAATAGAATTCAACTACGCAAAATGATGGTTATGTCAGTAACGAAGGCGTCCATGAGGCAAAGGCATGTAGATAGCGAGACGAACCTTGACGACATGCCTTCTGGAGCTCTTTCGAGTCATCCCCAGCCTCCATTTCAACATCCTTGTCCGCAGTGACGACAGCGTCAGCACTGGCAAGCGTCTCCTCCGCAGGCACAGTTTCTGCGACGACGGTCTCGGTCTTCTCAACAGTAGCCTCGGCCGACATTAGTTTGTGACTTTGACGTTTTTGAAATAGTGATACAGATGAATATGAACAAGCAAGCCGGAGGAGGAGGAAGGGGGAGGGGGAGAAAAAGTAAATTGAGAATTCACCGATGAGGATAAGATAACCACATATGAGCTTCCCACGGTAAATCAGTTGGCGGTAGACGTTTATTTTCACTGACTTATCTCGATTCGCGATCATGATAAATACCCCACATTTTGTGAGTTATCTGACGTAATAAACAATTTGTTTGCTAATGGGTCATATTCTTGGGGTTGCCGTATCGCAGTTTGGAGGACATTGAGAACAGGTATATAGAAGTAGTACTGGCATTATGTACATCGTGACAGGAAAATTACACAAGGTGATAGAGAAACACAAGAAGAGTCAAGTAAGGTAGGCATTCACGAACGTCCAACATCACACCCCACAATCACTGGTTCGCATAGATCTCCTGCGTAAAATGAAGGAATCAGCATCACGCAGAAGACGGAAAGGCCAAAGAAAATAGACGAACCTTGATCTCTTTCTCAAACTTCTTCGCGATCTTACTCCTCTGGATCTTCTGCGCAGCGGTCACCAACCCACTCTCAGGCGTCCACTCCTCCGCAGTCAAAACGACAGCTTGGAGGGTCTCCATAGGCTTGAAGCCGTTCTTCTTCCCGATGGCATTACACTCCTTGAGGACGAGATCCTTCACGCGGTCGTCGTGGCACAGGTCCTCAAGTTCAGCGTTGACGTCAATCTTGCCGTTAGTAGGGCCTTTCGACTTGTTGGAGAGTGATGAAATCGATGGAGCAGGTGACGACGAGCTGGAGGAGCCGAGAGCATGACGAAGATTGGCTTCATGGGGGATAATAATAGCCATGGGCTGCTTTGCATCGGGGGTCGCGTGCACGCAAATGTTGGCAACCAAGGGGCACGACTTGTATGTCGATTCCAATCTCTCCAAAGCGATGTACTGCGCAAAGACAAGCATTAGGTTCGATATGCACTCTCATGGGAATGTAAGAAGCACCAACCTCGCCGCCGGACAACTTGACAAGGTTCTTGATCCTATTTGGTAGGTCAGCCCCGACATAAACATGGATACACATGTGGGGAAACTCACCGATCGATCAAGGAGAGAGTTCCATCCGCATTCCATTGGCCGACGTCACCAGTCCTCAACCACCCATCTTTGGTGAAGATAGTCTCGTCGTTGTTCAGGTCGTCACGCTTAAAGTAACCTGATATGACCGAGGGACCACGAATGCAGACCTCACCTTGCGGTGGATCATTCTTGGAGAAATACCCAGCGTCAGGAACATCAAGGAGTTTGACCTCAATGGACGGAACAGGCAAGCCCACGCTCTGGTAGCGCATGAGTTCGGGTGGTAGGATGGCACACATCCCGCATGACTCGGTCATTCCATAACCTGGGGAAAGAGATGTGTGAGTATATCGCACACGATATGACTATAGCAACCCATGACTAACCCTGAACCAGCGTCACAAGTGCGACACTCAAGAACTCTTGTGCTTCCTTGCTGAGCGCGGCCCCTCCAGAGAGAGCCAAGCGAAGTCTGCCTCCAGTAGCAGCCCTGACTCCGCTGAGGATTGCTGAGTCTGCGATTTGGGCAAGGATAGGCACGCCCGCCTTCTTTAGTGACACCGCGCCATTGAAGATACTCTTCTTGAGTGTTCCACCCGCATTGACCTTGCTGATGATGCCTTTGCGAATGGTTTCCCATACGGCAGGCACACCAACCATGATGGACGGTTTGAACTCGCTAAGATCCCCCTTGCAATTCCTAACTGAGGCGTCCGTAAGGGTCTTGACCCGGCCGTAGCCAAGAGGGAGGCCAACGAAGAGGAATGAAAGCTCGACGATGTATTCGAGAATGTGGGCGAGTGGCAGGTAGGCGAGGAATGTATCCTCCGGTGTGAAATGGTGGCCAAGGAGCGTGACGACAGCACCGACGGAGGCGATGAGGTTAGAATGCTTGATACAGACGCCTTTGGGGGCGCCGGTACTTCCGCTAGTGTACATGATGCAGGCTAAGTCATCCTTCTTAGGCCGACGAGACTCAAGACCGTCCTCCGACTGCTTCTTGCCAATTTCACGAAGCTCGTCAAGGCTGTGGACCTGGATATCCTCGCGGTGGGAGCGAATGTTCTCGAGAACGGCAGCTTTGGGTTGGCCGTCGTAGATGACGAACTTCACGGTCGGGGTATGGGTGAGAACGTTCAAGAGTGTGGGGAGTAGTTCCGCGTTGGTAAAGAGACCGATACACTCGGGCTCGTTGAGGGAATGAGTAAGACCGGCTTCACCAAGGGTGTCGTAAGCCGTAGCAATAGTCGTGGATATCGAGGCACACGCATGTGACACAAGTTGCCAGTTTACACTTGCTCAGAACGTGAGCAACTCGACGATCCCATCAAAAAAAGAAGCACACACCTTGTCTGCGCGTACACATTGAAAATATGGTCTTGCGTCACACCGAGGTGGACGAGACCTCTCGCGATCTCGGAGGCGGCCTCCTTGATCTGCATGTAGTTCAAGTACTTGAACTCACTGAGCTGGAAGTATTTCCACTTCTTTGTCTCGGTGACCTCCTTGCCTCCGACGAACTTCTTCACCTCTTTCTCCTCCTCGTGAACGTCGACGATGTCTCTGTAGCCCATGCCATTCTTCGTACCGTGTGTTCGTGCAGAATAGGCAAGGACGTCATATACGGTCTCAATGCCGTCTATTGGGTGCGTGACTAGCGCGCCAGAAGTGATGGCTAGACGCCGTGTATGGCCCTCGCTATCGCTGGTGGGGGGCGCGACCTCTACGGAGCCCTTTCCGTAGTAGCCAGCTTGATTCGTCGCAAGTTTCGCCATAGAAAAGTCGTTGAAAATGGGGCGAAGGGTGATGGGTTGTGGTGGTGGAGGTTGGAGTTGCGGAGGAAGAAACGCAGCCTTTTGCGTAACTCGATGGCCTGACGGCAGACACGTGATCTAGGGACTAGGAAGGCTTGGGGAGAGGGGTGGGAAAGCTTGGACAATACAAATTAAATAGTCCCCGCTTTGAAATTGGGCTCGTCCCCCACAAATGTAGTCTTGGCAGAGACTGCTGTTGTCGACGGAGAATGGGAGTGACTTAGAGTGGGAGGGGATGTGATGGAATGAGGACCTACACGCGTTCCGCTCAACTATCTCTTTAGTATCCTCCCCTTCGCGGCTAATCAGCACTGCCAAATCATGCGCTTCCCTCCCAGCTTTTCAGCTTCTCCTCGTCTTGGGCCCGAAGCCCACACTGCTTCACTGCTTCATATCAACCATGAGAACACGGTTCCGCGGATAAGCCCTCTTGTCCCCATCTCGTAAATGGCCTGGTTTCACGTGGCCAAAGTCGTCAATCACAACGATGCGACTGCCTCGATGTATAAAATCAACACGCTAGCATCCACGCAAATGTGTTCTCTCTCGCAAGGTCAATATGATACAGATGTAGTGTTGCAGTGGATTCTTCAATCATTTAGTTTGCAACGCGCCTTTGCAATACCTTGTTAATGTCCGGACTTCGCATGCTTACTGGCGTCACATCGACACTGGGTATCACAGAGAGAGTCTGGCACTGGTCCAATCTATTCTCGAGTCTGAGCCCGTTTACTCAGCTTTATGACATCGAAAAGCTGTAGAAGCAATGTGTCACTCCGGATGAGCGTCTCATGTTTGGGGCGATGCATTTTTATCTTTCTATTCGACCAATGAAAATGAAAACCACTACTCTTATGGTATCAGTCGTCCGTTCAAAGGCCCCCCTTGTGAACTGCCGTTCGTTTCTCGGGCCTCATCTACGGTCCACGTTACGACGTTCAGTTTCAGACCTGGTCCACGCGTCTTCTGAGTCTAAAAAGTCCCGGGGGGATTAGGACTCGTCATCCTCATACTTTGAGCTCTCAGAGCCACGTATACTTGAAGTCACTTACCCGAGACCAGTGGTAGAGTCCACTGCGAGCCAGAATGGTGAACATGACAGGGGGACCTCAAATTGGGAGCACAGGGGCGCAGGCGAAATCACCGACTCTACTCTGGAAGGGGGACTCACAGTTTCTCCCAGTTTCCTGTATAACATACTAGAGTGGCTTGAATCAATGGCACCATAGCGAAATGGGCCTTGAACTTGGAAGTAAAGAAGGCCGGAACTTTGGGCGTCTTTGGGCCCCTATTACGTAATTACCGCGACAGATCCCGTCGCCAAGACATTTATGATTTCCATCCTCAGCCTCCGTGCATTCACGTTTTTCGGTCTGGTGGTAAACCTTCAGTGTCACAGTGGACTGTGGAATCATTCGGCTTCCGACGCGTCTCTATGATGCCTTCTTACTGCTCGCTTTCACTGACAGTGGATATCGCAGATAACCCTGTGCTGACACCAATCACGGTGTACTCATTAATCTGCGACTTGTATACCTGGCTGTATGGACACAGAAGATAGGCTGTATGTCACCCATACGCACCACGGGTCGGCATCTCCGGACCAGGGATATGCATGCTTGCTCGAGGCGATGTATTCTGGTCTTTGGGTATTCCACCAATGAAAATCTCCATTCCTACGCAACTGTCCACCGGTTCATAGGTCCGCCTTGCCAGTTGCTGCTCTAGTGCTTCCACTTCTCGCCGACAAACCTTTCATCCGCTCTAAATTAACCCGCGAACGTTCAAATGTTTATGTTTCTCGATCCTGGGTGTGGACGGCGTTCCCTCTTTAGGTTTCTCCGGAGTTCTTGGTTGAGCCCTTGCATTGACATCGTCGGACACGCCTCAGCCTCAACTTCGACGGAGAAACTTCAACGAGGATTCAAGGCTGCAGATTCTGTAAGCATTCCTGTGTTGCGGGCTTAACGAGAGACTAACCATCCCATCCCATATGCTTTCATGCATGGCTCACACAGGTATCTGTCAATCACTATGAACACGCTGCGTTTAACCGGACGTCTGCACAAGACGCAAATATCTTCATCACGCTCACGGAAACATAAGCACTAATCTGTCGCATGAAATCAAGAAGTTCATTACCCACAGCTATCGCGGCAGACTTGGGTAAACTTGCGCTATGTCTTGTGGTTGGTCAAAGAGTTCTTCACTACAGTCACGAGGCCGAGCTAACGAAGTCTGTGTTAGGAACGATCGGTTGATTGCCCCGTCGTATGTGCGATATGTGCGACCAACGATCTCACACTCTGGGTTGATCATATGTTCGTTGACTTTGTCAAACGTGGTACAGTAGACCCTCCCATAGTTAAAGTTTGTTTTGTCTAGATCGCCCTCTCACGATCAAACTCATCGGCCACTGCTTAGGCTCCAACGATCATTCAAGTGGCGCTGTTTAGATGAATAGGTGAGACGCCGGTGTACCTCGAGGCAACCCTCCGCTCCGAGCCTTCCGTGCCCTCGTCGACTAGTCTGCCACTGCCAACTAATCTGCTCAACGCCAAACAGCTTCGGGTTCAGCGTCAAACGTTACTGCATTGACCTTGTCAACCCTCACAGTCAGTCCTCGAAGTCATCGGGCTAAGACGCACTTAACTAGACGCTGCGAATTCTATTACTGGGTCATGCGAGTTCCTGAGCAAGTCTGACTCTGAATCATTTGACACGCCCGATAGGTTACTCGGCCCTGCTTTCCCCATCATCGCTCCCACAGGGATTCAAGGGGCCTGTGACGCAATGACACCCGCTAAGACCCTCTTCATCGAAGTATCCTCCACGGTGAGCGAGCCGATTTTCATAAGGACGAGCATCTAAACACCGTAGAGCCTAGGATATATATTTCCTCCCCCACAGTGGACATGAACAATCAACTTGTACGTATCACCGCTTCCATGAAATTACGTTCTGATCAGAATGTGGGATGAATGATAATGATAAAGGATAAGTACTTCCTTTGTTGTGTTGATTTGATGTGCTCAGTGGAATCTTTCCATTATTATCTCAAGCTGTCCCAAGCCATCACAGGTGCACTTGTCGGACACCGGGAGTTTCCTTCTTCAGTTCGTATCATTTGACAACCCTTGCAACGGTATGGTCAGCGGGTTCTTCTAACGATATGCAGGAAGAACAACAGCGCGAATATAATTAACCCCCCCATTTTTCTTCCCTCGCCGCGTACGTGTTGTAATGTTGGTGTCCCTTCTGCGTCGTAAAGCTTTACGACTTCACGCCTCGGTTAATGTGACGCGGTAACATGTAACGAGATTATGAATTCATCTAGGTCGCTATCGTATCTCGGAGTGTATAGTGGTGTTCCCTTCTGGGATGTCCGTGAGGTCATCGCAATCATCAGGGCAAGGGCTTAGTAGTAAGAGATAAGTGCAAAGCGCTGGAGAGGTGGTACTAGACGGAAATCCACGGCCTTCGCTTCAACAAACTCACGCCCAAAACCCCTCCCTTCCCCGCGACCCGCATTCTCCCTTTCATTTCGCGCGAGACACGTCCACCCTGCAGAAGGCCAGACCAGAATACGACAACGCCATAACGAATTGCCACCCCACGAGTCGTCGGAAATTTGAGAAGTTTGACACAAGTTGCTGCGTCATAACTTTCATTCCCGAGTTCATTGTAGCTTGGGATAAGGACAAGCGAATGACAATGGTCTTCGATGGTGTTCTATCAAACGTGTATTGGGTAAAGGAGATAGCGAAAGCTTTGTGGCGATGGTTTCACGGGTGAGGACCAGGGGCAGACTCTGTAGCCGCGATAAGTACGTTTTTGTACCAGAAGGTGTCCTTGTGCTAGTTAGCCATGTCCCCTTTGGTAGTGATTGACATCGCATCAACCATTCCTTCCACTTTGTTTATATAAGGACGGCTTGGATGCGTGGGGATCTGCCTTGTCCTTTCCCGGACTCTTTAGGCGTTGTTCAGGACAGAGGGACCCTTACTTTGGCAACCACCCGACTTGGGGTATCCCCCCGCACTTTCCACGTATCGCGTATCGTTATCTTGACCGACGAACGAGACACATTACGATCGAGGTCAGGGGCCGTTAGGAGACTGGGGAAGTAACCACGTGTGTCTCTGGTTCAACGTTCAGGGTTGCATCACGCGTTTACACCTTCACCTCAACAGTTGTTCCTCAGACCTGCCACCGCCCATAGACATTTCGCGACAGTCGGAGTTTTCTCTCGTTCTGATGCTGCCTAAACGGCTTCGTCGAAGACCATACCCCTCTCAGTTTCTGATGATACGCGTTGTTGGCGTGCTCATGGCGTTCTCCGGACTATAGAGGCCTATCTTTATATCTGCGTGCTTATTAGAGACACCAGCTCGGATCATGCGAAGGTGCTGCTTTGCTGTTATCAAAGTACTTTGTGGAAATGATCATCACCGCCGAAGCCTCTGAAAGTGAATTCCTACCTTATTGCTCTATACACTCCAACATTAACCTCCTTCCTTTGTCGTTTTAGTGATAGTGTCATGATCATATGTTCAGGCCTCGTTGTTGTCGCCTTGCATGTTTTTTGATCGCCCTAGTTCATTCAGACGCGATAGGTGGTCCCTTTCGTTAAATGAATAACGAAATGAAAAACGGAATCAATCTTGGACGGACGGGCGATCTGGTCATAGGTCGCGGCGGGATAGGCTTTTGTGGGGTATAACGGCCGCGACGATCGGGGAACGGCCTTGCGTGGACATGAGCCCGCGCTATAAAGTTCTTAACTCTAGTTCGTCACGGACTACCGCACTTCAGAGTTCTACTGCTAAGCCCGTTCTGTGTATTTCATAGGAACACAAAGCGACGTATAACTGAGAGGGTATGCCTAATCGGTCATCGTTCTCCATATCGACCATCGATCGATGTCGATTAACACCAGTCAAAGGCCGTTTGACGCTCAATTTCATCCTTTCTTTCCTACTCTCTCATCGACCTGCTCGCACCACTATCGAAGCCTCTCCTTAGGTTCTGTTCTAGGGCATTATGCGACTTCGCTGGTTTCGAATAACGGAACACCTGTTCGACGGACCTCTCCTACCCTGAAAAACGGAATCAAATTGAACCCGTTCACGGTATCTGTCCTTGCCTCGCTGAATCCTGGTGTAAATTCATGTTCAGGAAGTAAAGAGGGGGAAATGAAGACACATAATCGGTTGGTCTCTTCGAGGTAAAAAGCTAAAACGGGCCCGGCAAGTTCCCTCTCAGTAGGGGCGCAGCAATGGCGGATGACCTTACCAGACGACCACTGCGTGGTATATCTTGTTTCCGGACAAGCCATGAAGTGAAGTTTGTGGCATCGAACACGCCCTTCGCATGCGGGCTGTGGGGCAAATCCATCTAGGCCTTCTTGTGTGGGCGGCTGACTCAGTGGCTTTCTCGGTTTCGTTTTCTAATGAAATGTATGGAACCGTCTGGCTGTCTAATCTCTATCTATGTTTCCTGAGCCCTTATCAACTGCGATTCCGTATGGTGCTCCTTGCAACGCGTAGGCAACGAGGCAAGATTTGGACCCATGGACTTCGGGGCTTTGGAACCCACCTACTACCTTTGGACGCCACAGCTTCTTTGCCTTTCTTTCGAATGTCGCTTTTCGATCGGCTATGTCTCAGTCTGTCAGGTTCTTCCTTTCGAGATCTCTTCGCTCGCTCTCGTTCGCCGTCACCTACTAGCCGGGTCACGGCCATTGCGTGCTATTATTTCCTTCGCTGCTTGCTTTATCCATATGCTAAGCTAATTGCTGTCCTAAATTCGCGTTCAGACTCAGACTCAGACTTCGCCTCGAGCGAGCGAAGTTCTTTTCGTTGGTGTTGATGATCAGGTGCTTTTCATTTACCTCTGTGCTGGAACGTCCCGTTGTGGGAGGGGCTATATTTGCGCCAATCATTGGACCTGTAGTACTCGGAGCGCACGTGGGAGAGAGGCATAGAGGAGGGGAACTTCGCCAAGTCTCATTGGGAGGCCTGTTTTGGACTGATCGATCAAGCTCATCGATGAGAGACTTGGGCTTATTGGGATTAATGGTACTCATGGACCAAGTGGTAAGCCTCGTTTTCCCATTGTACTCTTGACATCAAGGAAGACGACTTCGTTTCTGATTGTGAGTGGCGCCCTTTGCTGTCCTGTTGTTCTCTCGGATCTTCTGTGTATTTTCTATGCGATTTGTGGTGTTTCTATGCTTTCCCCGGTGTTATGTTTTCGAACGTTTTCTCCGCTGGTATATGTTTGAATTTTTTCCCTTATGTCTCCCCTGCAGCCCGGACTGTAAATCAAATTCGTTTTTTTCACGAGTCGAGTTCCATTGGCAGTTGCAATTTTTTCTTTTGCTATTCGCAAAGGCTTATTGCTCTACCGTTTGCCCATGGGGTAAAGCCTGCGCTATGCAGGACTGAAAGGCTAAAACACCACAGGCTAGCAAGGTGGCCCTTGTCGCCACAATGAAGCATTTCGTCCCGCAATACCAAGTGCTAATCTTGTTCCGATGTTTTTAGTGGTCATTCGATGCTCTTTGAGCGAGATAAGCACTTCCGCTTCGCCAGGAATCACCGAAGTTGGATCTCAGACGGCAATCCTTAAGGCGTGATGGAAGGTGTCCCGTGACCGGTGAAGGCGAAGCTGTGTAATGTGTTTTTCGATTTCGATCCGGTGTGGCCCTTTTGAGGCACATGAAGGGAGGTACGTTAGGGCAGAGGGCTTTCGAGATCATTTGGTGCAGCACGACGCTAGAGCATCTTGATTGTAGCTGAGTTTTTGATGCAACGCGAACGTTTCTAGGCCGGGGAAGGAAAGAAGGAGAAGCACAGAGACGTCCAGGGAGCGTGCAGTTTCATGTTCTATGGGTATATGGACTAGTAAACACCGAGAGGTAAGCGCTATGAGGTGAACTTATGGAGACGCGCTGCTGTGTTCTTGTGTTACGGTAGCCCGTGGATTTTCGCGAAGAAATAGATTATTACAAAGTGCAAGTACAATACGGGGCCTGTGGACTTCTAGGCGTAGTGTGGATTGGCACCCCACAGGATTCTCGAACGTTGGGAGCAAGAGTAACTTTCCGGTGGTATTTTCCATGTAAGTGGGTGGATGCTTCGTTCATATCCGCCACGTCCTCCCCTGCAGTGGGGTCCGTATGCCCATCGGTGGAACCGGGACAAACATCCGCAATATGTGTGACTGACAGTGTCAGATGAGTATACGCCAAGTTGGACGCCTCTATCTATCCGAGTTTGTAGTAGCGCAGTCGGAGTGAATGCAGCAGCAGAAGGAATTATATTTCTGCGACTGCAGAGCTACGGCGAGTGGGTGCGTGCATAGGCGTAGTGGCAGCTGGCGACCGTGCACCAAGCGGTGAGATATCGGTGGAATTAGGTGGCTTGGAATATAAAATAATAAAATATTCAGAGTCCCAAACACGTGTACCGAAGATACGGCTTTAATAAATAAGTAAATAAATAACGCTGATTAGCCTAATACGGAAGTCGATGTGACAGGTGCTAGTCTTTATATCTCTTCGAAACTTGCCTTTCTCTTTTCCTCGATCCACCATCCTCTCCTCCTCGTACTCCCTCGTCCTCCTCAGGCAGTTCTCTGTAACCGCTCTATGCCCAGTATTCTCAACCTAAAGTTCAAAGTCGGTTGCGCCGCTGCGCCCATCGTTGCCATACTCAACTTCGTTCATCTTGCAGGGCAACAAGTCTTTCGTGGCTTTCAGCAATCTCAATGATACCGAGTCTTTAACGAAGACCTGGAAGGTGCGTGTCTTTCATATCTGCACAAATATACGCAGGTTTCTGACGTTTTGCTGCTCGATCCAGGTCTGCACCAAGGTCGCAAGCTTCCTCGAGCAAGGACAAAGGCTCGAGAACTTGTCGTGGAGGCTATGGCACCTCCAGAACCTCATGGTCGACACCGACAATGCCAAGTCCAAGCGTGAGTTCAAGAAACTCTCCAAGTGCATGGGCGACAAGCTCGACAGAGAGAAGGGCAGGTCAGTGTACTCGTCGTCATACAGCCCAAACCCTCAACCCTAACCGCCCAATTTTTCATCACCTCATACAGGAGCATCGAGGAATTGGGAGCGCCCGACTTTAAGCGAAACCATTCCACCGATATGATACGCCAGCGTGCCGAGGAGAAGGAACGCAACCGCGAAGCTAGCTCCCACCTCCCTGGGACTATCAAGCGTATGCAGTTCACCTTCAGCGTCGATCAACCTACCCCTGCCGTGAGCCAGTCAGTCAAGAAGCCTGACCTCAAACCTTCCCCCGAGTTCGCTAAGCGTCCCAGGACCACCGTCAGGGCCTCCGAAACCGTCCACACTGACGCCGAACATAACGAATCATCTCACGACGCTCATGACTCAGATATTTCCTTGACCCAACGGGGGCGCAGGCCGCAACCCGCCGAGCCCGTCGTACCCCAATCTCTGAAATTCCCTTCGATTTTCTCTTCCGACTTCGGCCCCTCTGCCCTGCTATTCCCTGCTCCAACTACGACAAATAGTTTGAGCTACGGAGAGGGTCTCAGCGCTAGCGCTTCGACCGACGGCTTCGGTATCGTTCGTCCTACCATTGAATTGCCTCTCGATGAGCTCCTCTCCGACGCGGCCGAGAGCCCCAACTGGGCCTTCGCAGCAGCTGCTTCAAATAACATTTCTCTTCCTGATTCTTCTGTATTCGGTCTTCAACAAGATGTCATCATGCAACCACCTGTAGCCATAGCGCCTTCTTCCAAGTCTTCTTCTCCTTCCAGCCATGCCAGCGACGACGAACATGATAACGACAGCGACGACGAAGCCAGCGCCGATGAGATCGTTCCTTCTATCAGAAAGAAGGGTCGCAATGCTAAGGTCGCCCAACCCCAGACCATTGCTCCTTCCAAGGTCGCTCCCCTCGACAGATCCAACACTCCGGTCGGACGGCCCGCACTCACTGTTCGCACCCAAGTCGGACACAACACCCGTTCGTCGGGGCCTGGCGCCACTGCGACAAGCCTCAACCCTGCTGTCCTCAGAAATGGCGGTAATAATTCGGCCCCTGGAGGAGTCAAGGCTGAATGTTCGAACTGTGGCGCAACTCATACTCCCCTTTGGCGTCGGGGCCTGAATGATGAGCTGAACTGCAATGCCTGCGGGCTGTATTGCAAACTGGTACGTTTTCTTAGGTGCTCCGAATATAGATTTTAGGGCTAACCCTTAGCCCAGCACAAGCGCCCTCGTCCGAGGAACATGCGAAGCAATCACGGCGAAGGTCGTGCTCAGGCCGCTCCCCGCCAGGAAGCAGTTGACGTCATGGGTAGGTCGATTTCGCCTTCCAAACAAACCCTTCAAGTAATCGATTCACAAGCCCAATGCTACAACTGCCATACGACCGCGACACCCCTCTGGCGAAAGGACGATGAAGGGAAAACGGTTTGCAATGCGTGCGTTTCATTCCTCCTATTCACACACTTTCCCGACTCAAGGGTTTGCTTCATTTTCATTTTCAAAATCATTCAGTTGCGGGCTATAGTAAGTTTTCTTCTCTTCCGTATCATTTCTATCATTTGATTGACGTTGCTTTCCTTAGTTACAAATTGCATGGTTCCGCGCGTCCCATCTCAATGAAATCCGACGTGATTCGCAAGCGCTCCCGCCATGACGCCCGCCGCGCTGCCAACGGTGTATCTGAGACTCCGTCTGCTAGCCCCGGGGTAAGTCGACGCACTTCGCCGGCTAGGGAGCCTTCTCCTACCTTAGCGCCTGACTCGTCGTCTGCGCAGCCCCTTAACGTGGAATGGGCAGAAGACAGCGAACTTCGCGCCGTCCAGTCCGACCTCATGAACACCTTCGCGCAAGGCAATAACCAAAACCTCGGGTTCATGGCCCACCAATACACCAGCATCTTCCCCGGTCCCTACCACCCCGATTCGATGCCTCAATTCAACATGCACGACCCACTTCCCTTCGCATCGTCTGACGCGTCCGACCATGAGGTGCAGGCCATGAGCCCTCGCTTGAATAAGAGGCGAAGAATGAGCTCGGACTCGGCTTCGGAACCACCTTCGTCCGCTGTATCCTACTCTTCGTTCAACGATGGGTATACCAGTGCTTCGTCAGCGACCTCGCAGCGCTCCTCCATGGATTTCCCATTCAGCTTCTCCCCGGCCAACTTTGGGAACGGGGGTCTTCGTGGATCCGGCAACGCGTTCTGGCATCCACCCATGCTTCCCCAAGGTGATAACTCACCGCATGGTATTCACCCTCCTATGCTTCCACCGAGCGAAGAAGCCTCGACCGATTACTTGCACCCTCCCATGTTGCCTCAGGACGAAGACGCCCTCTTCTCGACCTACTTGCATCCCCCCATGACCCTCCCCGAGAACGAGAACAATTCCAATGGTGGAATGACTTCGCACCAACAGCAGTCTATGTTCTCCGCCGATTACGACACGAACATGAGGCTCTATTGAGTCTGAATGCCGTTGGATCTCTCGCGCTGGGTCGCCAATCTCACTTGACTTAACGATTCCTTTATAATAAGTTATTCGTCGGACAGTACTCATCATCACGTAACACAAATGTATCCTTCTTCGCTAGGTCTCTTCTCTTCCTCCTCCCTTCCTCCTYCCCCTCGAATTCCCCATCCTTTNCCTCTCGTCCTCTCTCTCTCCTCATCTTCCTCGCATATACATCAGCATCAGGTTTCGTTGCATTCATAGTCTCAACACTTTCCAACGATCTTACCACTCTCCCTCGGCTATCATTGTTCGCGTCTGCGTCTCTCTCCGTACTTAGAGCCTGCTTATATTTTGTCCAGCTCTTCTCATAGCCACGATGCTTCTCTCGCTCCCCTTCACGATCTTGTACTAGCACTGTTCCTGCCCCCTGCTACGATTTTTTGTACCATCCTTTCTTTTTCTCTTTCTTTATTCCATTCACTAAAGCTTCTTCTACCCCATCCATCCATCCCATCGTCTCTCCACATTATATTTCTTCTTTCTCCATTGGCAATCTAAAAGCATTACATAGCATTGGTCGTGTACCTAAACCTTTCCTTGTGACGATTCAACTCCTCATCCATATTCTCTCGCCTCTCTCCATATCTTGATCACTCCAACCCAAAGTATTTACACAATGTAGTTAACCAAATGCTGTATACAAGCGTTCTCTCGCGAAGGGCTGCGCGTATTCACGCCCCAAATATATTATTATTTCCTTATTCCTTACGCATACTTTTTTATCTTGATAAATACAAATTTCTTGTCATCCGAAGACCCCCATGATAGCGCGTAGCTATTAATARATACGTACACCAGATATACTTCTTTTTGCATTCTATCATATGTTGGAAGTCGAAGAATGTCAGAGAACTTCGAAGGGAATCTAATTCAACTTGGGAAGGGGCTCCTGACCTGGAAAGGTCATACGATCATCCTCAAGGCCTGTTCGACAAACTTCATGGTTATCTTGAGACCATTCAGTTACTTGGTTCATGAGAACGTTCCCTCTCCACTGTGGCTCGAGACCCACAGGGACAGGGTGGCATGGGGATGGGACGATTAAATTACTTACAAAGATACTGGAGCATGGGTCGGGATGCTTGGGCNANNNATGATAAGGGATAACTACTCAAGTCGTGACCTCCCCAGCCTTGGTGCACGTTTGAGACCGAGATATGAGACTTGGACATGAAACCCTTGAGATCTGGTGATACATCTTCGAATTCGCACAGGCTTGGCCTCGAGGGGTTGTAAACGTGTGTTATCGAAGAGAGGTATGCGTCGAAACGTTGACCATCCGATGTTCGTCCGGTTGACCTGTAAGGTCCATCATGACTTCTCGAGATCTTGCTCCCAAGTCTCGAGCCGTCAAGGGGCCTTTCCGTTGCTGTGTACTTCGGCGGTCGGAAGGCTACGGGTCGATCGAACCCATACAWAGTCTGCACACACAAAGCACGGAAACTGTCGATATTTCRCCGAAATTAACRTTGATGCAGGGTTGGACGTCATTGCRATGCGCCATTGAGCCGCGCTGGTGATGGGAGAACGRAGGAGAAGGTCGCAAAGACTGAAAGCATCATCAAAGATAGAAGATAGTGAGCTGGAGTTACAACGGTTGTATCAGTTATAATACGACAATTACCCTCAAGAGTTCAAGATAACCCCGCTGCTAACCACTGAATGGCGATAGCAGTGAGTTCTCCAAGCTTGGACTCTTTAGCCAAGAAGTCAAGAATGCTGTCATTGTGAACTCCTCCGTTCTGGACCGCAAGCTTCAAGTCGCCATTGTATCTTCTCTTCAGTTTATCGTGGAATTCCACAATGTCATCTCTCAAACACTCTTGACCACCCGCAGTAACGAGGATTCTGTCCACGACTCCGTCGAGACCTTCGAACCAGTCTTCATGTGCTTTCACCGCTTCGACATACCCACGTTGGGACTCGGGTACAGCAGCAAGGACATAGCCGCCCCATTCTTTGAGGCCCTCTTGTGACAGTACGTCTGATTCAGTGAACTTGCCATGAGAACCCGTGTTCCCAGTSAGCGAAACCCACGGYGAGATCAGGTAAGCACCAGACAACGGTTTCGAGAAGTGCAATGTGTCCACGGATCCCACCGGGCGAAGGACGTGGAGAAGGGTTTGTAGGATGAGGTTTCCGCCAGCCGAGTCGCCCGCGAGGATCATGTTCTCAGGACGGACACCTTGTGCCATGAGGTGCTTAATGGCAGCGACTGCCTGTCGCAGAGGAGTTGGAAACCCTGCTTCGGGTATTAAAGCTAAGCAGATRAACTATTAGCAATGACGCCATTGGACCAATGGAGTTCAGAGACTCACAATAATTTAAAAAAAACCACTCCGAGGTCGACACCATGGTGGGCGTGTAGTTGAACTTGTAAGTAACGCCAGAATTCCACTGCGGCAGGATCCAACGGAGCGAAAAAAGCGCCACCTACACAAATCGAGATTAAAGTACGAAACCACGAAACGACCCTGACGAACCATGCATTACAAGTAGCACCCGATCGGTACGCTTCGGTCCAAGCCACAAGAGGCGAGCATCGTGTTCTATATCTTCGATCGACGACTCAAGACCCAGCTTTTTCGTTACAGTCTTGTAGTTGTCGATGGTCCTACCAAGCATGAGCTGGATTTGTGGCACGCTAAGACTTGTGAGGAAACGGAACGTGCGGTCGCCAARGACTCGACGCCACGTCTTGTGCTTGTTAAACCATACAAAAGGCGAGGACAGCAATGCGGTCGTGAGCAACAAAGCTGAATCCCACACCATAGCCGAACGTCAAATTGGGTCTTAAGAACATTCTGGTGGGGTGACTCACGCAGTTGGACCACGACCCGAAGACCTAAGACCATGCGGTCCATAAGAGGGACGCTTGCGTACTTGGGGAGATGCATGGGGACAGGGTAAAATAACAACGAAGAAAGATCTATTCTGTGGGAGTATTTGAGGGTGTAGTTACGTCGCGGGAAACGTCGGATTTGGGGATGRGCCGCATCGAAACTCAGAGTTCAATTCAAATATGATGATCTTAAACAGTCACGACGTTAGGCAGGTAGAATTGAGAAAAAATATACATCAACGGAACTAGAATGGATGATGGCTCAGCGCTCATGGGTCATCGCGTTCTACGCTATCCCGTARCCGCCGAGTRAGAATTTCGATATACTTTTGGCTTGATTGGTATTCGTGGTCGTTCGTAAAGGCATGATCCTATCGGCCGCAGCAAGATGTCAGAGTCAAGGACTCTACACGACAAAGGGAACTTACCAATGCGAGGGACTCC
Source organism: Pleurotus djamor (assembly GCA_029747585.1). NCBI lineage: Eukaryota > Fungi > Basidiomycota > Agaricomycetes > Agaricales > Pleurotaceae > Pleurotus > Pleurotus djamor. The sequence continues at coordinate 32,016 of JAPEVF010000140.1, read as the reverse complement.
AGCCTTTGTAAGGAAGTAGTCAACCTCCGTCCAACATCGGCTACAAACACCTCCGGGTCAGGTGCTGCAATGAAGCGCAATGCTTGTAATGTTGCAGAATTTCCATTTATTCCGTGCCCTTCAGAATAATGGCTTATGTGCCGCCATAGTAGTAGGAGTAGAATTTCCGTCGCGCCTATGGGACCAAGGTAAGCAGCCGAGAAGACGAATTCTTGGGGATCCACGTACTAATTAGTGTCTTCGCTTGGCCTCTAGCATGTGTTTGGATACTTTCTAATGCCTGATTCATCAGAGAGCGCTTTTGAGTGACATCAAGGTCAGCCCAGAGGCTATCGTCGGCGTGAGGTAAAACCTATCGCACACAGTTCGCATCAGTATAGAGGACATGCCATCGGCTTTGGCTGCTCACAAGGCGTAACCTCTCCATGGTGACATGTTCCCTTGAGTCAATTTCAGCGGAAATATCGATGATTTGTTTTAGGGTTTCGGAGAGATCATTGCAGATGTCTTCCAATGCTTCAAGTGCATCCCCGATAGTTGGAATGGTAGCTATCCTCAAGTGTCAAATTTACAGACATGCGTAAATTTAAGTTCAAGAAACACTGACCAGCGAAGTTGACACGGCGGTCTTCTCCGCGGGAAACTTTGGTTACCGGGGAGAGTACCGGAGACATTTCGGGCTCTGTCAAGGGCTCAATTTATGGATTTCCATAACCAGAAATATTGAACACACCTGTAAAGCTACTTGAGGTTCCAAGATAGGATAATATACTTTTGCGGAGGGAGCGTTCTTCATTGAGAACGGCGACGTTGAATTGCGAAGCAGAAGGCAAAGCTAGAGTATAAAGTTCAAAAATAGTTGGAGACCGTCTGCTTTCCGAACTCACCAGGGGACGCGATGCTTGTACTGAGGACTTCGGCATCTGTGGATGGTCTGACGTTCTTTGACCACCAACCATGGACCAAGCAGCGCGTCGAAATTCCCAAAATAGCGGCGTGGATTGCACCAAAGCCAGAATGAGTAGAAGCCTACATTTACGGTATGAATCTGAGAACAATTCTTCGGCGAAGTCACCTACCATATCGGCTTTGGGAACGGATGGAAGAATGGAACTGCAGAGTGTGACAATGAGGCGAGTCTCTTGAACGATGGCGAGAGGTACGTCTTCCACTTCATTCTTGATTAAGATGACGATTGTCGAACTATGGTTATTGAGGAAGTCGAGAACCTACGCAAACAGAGAGATGAGCAAACATCTTGCGCAAGAAACTCAGGTCCTCTGACCTGATTGGCCACGACGGTATGTCGAACTCCGAGTGTGGCAACGATACCATTAATAACTTGAAGGGCAGGCATCAGAAGTTGATGATATCGTTGGATTGCCGAGGGCAAGAAGGTGTCCTGGTCTGAAATGGATATATTAGTTATTGGGCATTTCCGTTGGTAACAGCACCAACTCGTACTCATGAACTGTTGGTCGGCTTCTGGCCTTGCGTCAAGGAAGTCGCATTGAGATAATATTGAAATGATTTGGGCGTCCAATAAACGCTCAGCGCCACCCCTTGTTTGTGACATACGGACGAAGAACGACATCTTAGCCTCATAGACATACAGAGAGTTGAGGTCATCTACAAGAGAGTCAAGCGTGTGGCCTTTCTAGTCATTGAAAGAGACTCACCTGGGTCAGGCTTAAGAACTGACTGCAGGAACGGATCAGAGTCCCTAATCCCCCGAACGAAATTGGCAAGGATACCATGGCGATTGAGAGAGTTCAGTATGTTACTTTGCTTCTCTAAGCTTGAAAGGCGAACCAACGAGTCCAGTAGCATGAACGCAACAGTTTTCCAGACCTCCGCGCCGTCAATAGAGTCACGCGAGATGGTTGATATCAGACGGTCCATGGAGCTTTTCATCAGAGCCAGACTGCCTGCTTCCAAAGATGGGGTGGGGTGTGACGATGGCCTTCGGGTAAGCGCGAAGACATCGTCACTGATACTAGRGGAACGAGAGCTTGCGGCAAGGTCTTCGACTTGMTTCGAGCTATTGGTACTTCTTGATGATACCACGAGGTGGATATAATTTATGAGGGAGGCATAAAGGTTGCCTCTGACAAGTTCCAGGCGCCCGCTCTCTAAGACACATTCAAGTACGCCACGAACCATGGTGAACAAGCGTTCCACGGGAAGCGAATGTGAACCCGTCAGCAGTGACACATCGTGTTGACGATCTTCCCGTAGCTTGGTGATGGCAGATAGGACGGTCTCCGAAAGCAAAACCGCTGTTGTCTCCTGAATTTCTGGCGATTTGACAATACCAGGCAGGATTTGCATCAGGTCAAAGAGTGTACTTTCTCGCTGCGCATAAGGGAGACGATCGAAGCACTTGGTCAAAACGACGCTGAGCATGCGGCGCCAAGACTCGTAACCTAATGTTGTAGCGTTCAATACTTGGAGTCGGTGGTTTTCGACGACGGAGCTTTCCAAGATATATGTCATCTCAGCGTTGAGTTGTTCACTCTGTAAGGGCGTGACAATGTGACCTTGAGCATGTAGTGTTCGGCGGGCATCGTTAAGGAGAGATAGCAGAGAAGCCCTGTCAACAACCTCACAACCGCTGGAATGAAGGCGGATGCATGTTTTGAGGTTGAGTTGCTTGAGGAATTGCAGGTCAACAGGATTAACAACCATGGGGTCCGACCACTCGAATACCAGTCCACGAAGGTACTCCGTGATACGAGGATGAGACTGCCCAAGTTCCTTGAAGGGCTGGGATATGTCCGTATCCCAACCAGGCGAATCATCATAGGCGCTGGTACCAAAGAGGATCTCCAAGAGCTCGTTCACACTCTTGTAGTGTCCTTTCTGAGTCAGAAGATGCAAGTCCAGAGCGACCAGATCAAAGACCAATGAGCGCAGACGAAGGAAAGATCCCAGGGCTGAGACAGTAGTAGCAACGCTGACTCCATCCTGGTACAAAACGTGCAGATTTGGATCTTGCCAGGAATTGGGGATTACTGGAGGCATCACAGCTAACTGTCTCGCAAAGAAATCCTCTCGCGTCCGAAGGTAGCGCATTACGAAGTCACACGTCCTGGGATGCATGCAGAGTTGGTAAATGACTCGGTAACACCGTTCAGCTAGTGCAGGAAGAACGATAAACAAGGGATTGCCGCTTGTTCGGTCACCGGAACGGCTTTCATCCTTCAGACGCGGCACTCCTGAGTTTACCATATCCAATATTATATGGACACAGGCAGCGTGAGCGCCGAGAGCATGCGGGTCTTGGATATGTTGCTCGTTGGTGTTGCCGAAAAGCAGGAAATGGGCGATGTTTGGGTAGGATCGATTAATCTGGGTGTTCTGGATCAACAAATCAAACACGGCCAGTCGAACAGCCTGTTCAAGCCCATAAATATCCGAGTCGTGATCAGGAACCCCAGCGCCGGTATGTTGCTCGGAAGTTTCTTCGGCTTCTGAGGGATCTTCATCAGACTCCGTGAGCAAAACACGCTTGTAGCCTTCAAGTATCCTCTGAGAGTCGTTGCTCTGTTCGATAAGTGTGGCCAGATTGGAGAGCGAGCTCGACGAAGAGAGCAAAGTGAGGATCTTGACGGAAAGCAAGGCTAATTCAGGATGACCGGAGAACATGATGTATGAAGCGATCGCAGGAACATACTGTGGCCCGAAAGACAAAGCTTGGTCCAGTCGAATGTAATACGATCGGGGATGGACAACCCCGATATATTGGGCGCTATCGAACTCCAGAAGAAGGGGCAGTAAAACGTCGAAGAAGATGTCTTGTATCTCCAGGATGCGATGGACGATGCGCAGCACGCGGATGATGGCACTCCGGAAATATGGTTCGTCTTCGGCCAGTCCTCTCTCAAAACCTGCACCCCCATCGACGATGTACGACAGCAGCGAAGCTTGGAGAGGCGTCGATGTTAGAATCTGCTTCATGACATCAAACCCAGGGTGCACCAAGAGTGGCACAATCGCGTCCTCCTTGAGTCGGGAACCCTCGGCAGCGCTGACAAGACCTTCTAGATCATAACTTGCTAGGGCACGTTCAAAGTAGCATAGGCAGAGGTCGTTAATTTGCCACCGATCCGAAGCGACAGCGTATTCTCGCATAGGAATCTTCAGGAACACATTATCGATGATGAAGGATGTGAATGGCCCAGCACCAGGGAGGCGGTAGGGTTGGCCGAGATTATCAGGCACCGTGTTTATGGTCTCCACCGAGGTTAGTCTGTCTTTGAGGGGGATTCGTTTAGGCGTATGTATCAGGGTACTGAGAAGCTTGAGGAAGGCAATTGTGGCGGGGTACAGTTTATGAACGGCCTCAACATCTTCCAATTCCATCTCCACTCCCCTCACACTTCCGGTTGTCCGAGCCAGCAAAGAAGGACTATGACCACCACGGACATTGATTACTTCCATACGCTCCATCAACGTCCAGACAGCTTTACAAATCTCAACACCCGGCCGTCCAGCTCCTGGCTGACAAAAGGCTGCCAGTGTCTCGAAAGCCGCGCCCTTCAGCTCAAGGGGGATACCAAGTGGTAACAGCGAAACCAGAGTAGGGACAGCACGGAAATGAGCATGTCCAGAGATTGCTATCCGCACTGCTATGGAATGTGTGACGACGGTTGACAACAAGCGCAAGAAAGACTGTGCTAGTCTAACTTCATTTGGGCCGATTATGGGGCGCTGAGGCTGAGGCGGGTGCGCACGTGCAGAGGACGCGAAGATGGAGTTTCCGAGAGGAGGTGCGAGATTGTACGTGCTGGAAGCCGGAGGTGGGGTGTGTTTGGTCACAGGAACCGTGGCCCAGTTCTCAAGCAAGGTAAAGACCAACGACCATGAGATGGCTTGTCCAGAGTTGGATGAAGGGAGGGTGCTCCCAGGAATGACTTCACCAGTAGCTCGAGCCATGAAATTATGGGCCAATTCACTGCATTGCTGGCCTTTGGCGAGTCCGTTGATCATGTCGTATAAGGCCGTCATGAGTACTGAATCACTGGGCGAAGTCGACCAAACTGCCCACTGCAAAAACACGGGTAACCTTCCTGCCGTAGACTCCACATACTCCAGGTACGACTGCTCCGAATCTTGTGTTGAGCCAGCGCCCCAAAACTGTAATGCTCTTTCAGGCGGGAGGGAGGAGTAGAGTAAACCAATGAACGCGAAGAGAACGGCGATGTCGTTTCGGGTGGAAGACTTGGGTTCGGGAGGAGCAGCAGAGCTCACGACGCGTCGATTGACAAGGAGCAAATCTTCTTGGCGCTGCTTGATTTTGCGCAATTCAGATGAAGCGTGAGTGATGAGTGATCGAACGAGATTTTCGAGTCCAGATAGGAGAAGGCCTTTAAAGTCTTCAGGAAGGGTCTCGCGTTGACTCTGTTGATCGGGCTGGGGTTGGGGAGGTAGAGAGGACTGAAGAAACGCGGATTGAGGAGGGTTGCTTCGGTCTGAGCCCAGCTGGATGACGATACGCGCCAAAGAGCTGAACGCGTCGCCCTGAACAGCATTCCATATCTGCGACTCCAATTCCTCAGTCGTGAAGCCTTCCCGGTTTTCAAGTTCGGGATCACGATGGCGCGTCTCCGTCAAGAAGAGGGTCCATTGAAGTAGGACGGCAGCCTTCATGCCATTATCTTTCCACTCTGAGGTAGACGCAAGTTTCCTTGTCATGTACCCCACATTGGATTTATCCATAGCCAGAGAGCGACGCAACTGGGCACCTGAACTCTGAGGGTCCACCAAACCGAAAGCTGATATGACTGAAGTGAAGATATGGTACATCACACCACTATTGGGATTTGATGAAAGCCAATCCACGGCCAGTTTAACTTCTTGACCAGTGAAATAACCCATGCGCGCGATGGTTGTTAATGTGACCGCAAGTTGTCTGCGTTCATAGCGAAGGGACTCGAATCGTGCAGTAAGCAGGTCTGCACCTAGAGAACCACTGCTACCTAACCCTGGTTTCAGCACATAATATGAAAGGAAGCCCGAATCGACAGCGCACCTTGCCCATTAGGCGCAACAGTATTACTTCCAGCGTTCTTTCGTGCGGCATCAACCGTCACCATCACACTCCCTAAGCTTTCAACCTCCTTGAAAACGCGTGAAGGTAGTGACCCCATTAATTCTGCTTGCGTGAATACTTCAAGGCGACGGTAAATTTGGGGTGCTTGAGGGGAGTCTCTTCCGAGCTCTGCAGCGTCGAGAAGGAATCGCACCGTATCCACGAGATGCCTCCGACGTTGATAATATTCGTTTACTGTGGCCTCGAGATAGTCGACCGCGTCAAGGTTCGGACTCTCCGACATCACAGAGTATAGCAGTTCCGCGACATAGCGCTCGGAACATTCGAGTTGTTGAGAGAGAAAGAGAACCTGGCGGGTGAATTCTCCATTAATTGCAACAGTTTTCCCATACAGTGTGAGTTTGCCTTGGTTCAAAGGTGAGCTTCACAGTTCGAAACAGATCTCACAGGGAAGGAATGCACGAACCAGACTCGAGTTCCTTTTGTTGTTGCGGATTCCTAGGACCCACGTCGTAAAGATTCAATAGTCGTGATTTGTGTACAATGAGTTCGTCGAATATTTCCTGCTCTCCATGAGGAACTACGCGGCCATTGAGAACATGAACGAGGGCTTCACGAAGTCGTGATATTGACTCCATCGGACGCGTGGGGGATGAAAGATGTTTCAGGGCCAGAGAGAATCTACGCGTGCAGCAATCGTTTTATACGTCCTCGAGTGAAGACGGGCTGCAGCGATGTGGGTGGCCGTAGGGGGAGAAAAGGAAGAAAGACCGAATGCGAGGATGAATCAAACAAGCAAGTTGAGGATCGGGCGCTTATGGGCGCTTGTACGCGCACATTCCACGTGCAACTTTGGTGACGAGTTCGCCGGCGCAGACATCCTTGGTTTACACGCACAACCACCACCACAGTAATGGCAAACTCAACAGAATCAAATTTTCGGGCCAACCTCTCTCAATTCCGCTGGGCTAGAGGCGTCACAGACGATTCGCAACAACAACCAACGTCCAATGCCTCTGGGAATCCTTTCTCTCGGTTTTATAATACGGTCGCGGGGGACTATATCCCATTGAGATCGAATAGCACGTCAAATGAAGAGGAGGCCTGGTTTGCTTTGTCCCGGTGGGAAAGGTGAGCACCGTACGTGTGGTCATATCTGGTTAGTGCTGGCCCTGACACCGAGGACGGAATGCTAGATTACTGGGCTTCGGAGCGTGTCTACTGGGCGGAGCAGCTTGTTTCTTCGTCGCGTTCTTGACGCTTCCCTTGCTCGCACTGCGGCCAGCCAAGTTTGCCCTGGCCTTCAGGTGTGTTTCCTGCCATGGGATCGAAATGTCTTACTCAGTGCTTTTGAATGTAGCTTGGGGAGTCTGTTGTTCATGCTTGGGTGTGTTTGATCGTAACCCTACATGAGTGACGTCGGCTCACTTTGACTGTTTGTAGGTTCTCGGTCCTCGTCGGGCCAATAAATCACATAAAACACTTGCTCACTAAAGAAAGGTTGCCCTTCACTGCGGTCTATTTCGGCAGTTTGGCTTTCACGTTGTACTTTTCATTAGGCGTAAGCCGGAAATTTTCTTGTCTGAAGTATATGAATCTAACGTGAACATTGCAGCGCGCCTCATACATTGGCTCCCTCGTTGGTGCCATAGTACAGCTCATCGCGCTTGTCTCTTACGTCGCTGCTTACTTCCCTGGAGGCACTCAAACTCTTCAATTTGGCGGGCAAATGGCACTACGAGGAGCTAGTAGCCTTCTGCCTCGGTAGAGCCCAATTAGTCAATCTCATTTGTACGTTGTGCCCCCCTCGTAGTATAATATCCATTCTTCTGGGCAGACTTCATTGTCCTGCTTCACATCAAAGCCTTTACTCAAGAGATAGCAAGTCGCCGTTCACTTGAGTTGCCTTGCTTCAGCAAGGCTTTCCTCATTCCCTGATGGTTAGGCTGATGATTTCCAAGGTCCGACCACGCTCCTCAGGCCCCGGTCGTGATCTACATGCTTTAAGTCAAGTACATAACCATTTGATACCCGCCGCTCATCTCGTCGTGCTCCGTTCCTCGTGCACAGATAGGTGACAATTTCTCACTGTGGTACTCCGATTCCAGGTGAGTTCATCGCCTCTCACTCTCATTTTGAACTCAGAGGTAAAAGAAGATGTTTTTGCACGCTCGCCTTCCCTATTGATGACCCGAACGTCCAAAGAGCGTCAATCAGCCAACAATGCAATTAAGTCGCGGACGTTGAAAGGTCAACGTTCTGGGAAGGAAGTCCCAACGTTGGACTTAGCTGCCATGCAGCTAGACATGTGCGCGCGGAGAACTTCATTGAAGACGCTTGAGCATGCTTATGGCGAACACGCGTAGCAAGTGTTCCTAAGAGCATCCGCTCCAGGTACTCAACTCTGCGAAGTCTTTCAAGCTCCAAAGTACTTGGAATTCACAAGAAGCCACATCGACGACGTGTCAAACGAGATAGTCAATGTTGGTTCCTTGCTATGGGGCTATAGAGCTGCCATCTACCTCTGTATCGACTTGGATCCGCTGAAATCGCAAGCTTCCACGGGCAGGGCTGCATGTGATCAATGGTGTTGTTGCTCCTGCTTCTTAGTTCCCTTCAGGCCCATCTTCTATCAATTACCACCGCTCTCCAGTCCCACACCTTATCTATCAACCACGCTGCTCATGTTCGATGCAGCTTCAAGGCCTCAAGAGTGTGATAAGTTTGCGACCCCAAGCATTGGTATAAGTAAAGGACTTTCAGATATCGAAGGAACGGTCCGGTTGGCCAATTCCCTTCATTCTAGGAGCTCTGCTGCACGTATCACTGGGCAACATCACGGTAAACCTGTGAATTTGCGAGCGCTTTGCTTGCTCAGCAGTGCTCGTTACGAGGACATGGCTGCGTCAACGTCCGCCCAATGCATTTTGAGTTTGGAGACAAGTCGTCTAATTCGCCTGCTCTCAGACGTTCACTCATACTTTAACGTTAAACCTGGGCCTAGATGGGCAGTAACATCAGTCCTCAAGAGCTTCGAGGCGCGCCGTCTTTACCGTCTCTTCTGTAACGAACTTTGAGACATGCAATGCAGTAATTTGCCGAAGTCAATTGCGCGCCGCTTTAATTTCAGTCGGAGTCTCGCAATCCAACACACGACATGGTCCCTTCATATGTACATACGTCTATAGTACATCTTTACATGCTCCATGCTTCGGCTTCACCCTTGGCTTGTGTCTGGAATCGCAATCTTGGATCCTCGGAGTATAGTAATATCTACTAAGATTAAAGCGTAAGCGTTTCTTCCTATCCTAGGCCACCGCCCTGGACTAGGAATACCTAATGCTTCGCTTTTGACTACGTACACACCCATGCAGCCGTGCACTTTTGCTCTTAACGGACTCGCAGATTCAGCGAAGCTTCGTCCTCCCTGCTTGCAGAGATGCAACTGGCTTCAAACCCTCGTATTCCCTCCCTACTTTCAATGGGATTGCTGATGCTCGTTCTCGTAGCCATATTTAACTATCGTCGCTCGAAACATAACCGCAAAACAAACACTCTAGACCCTACCCACTCCTCCAGAACCGAAGATACTGGTGAACCACCCCCCTTGTCAGGAATGGAAAAGCGTACGTTCTCTCCGACTTTCGTTCTTTCGACGACGCCCATCTTTCCAACTGTTTAGTTTTGGTATCCGATATATCCCGGTTTTCATACGATTACCCCATCCGCCTCCTTTCCTTGAATGACCATTGTTTATACGATCGCACCCAACTCATTCGCAGCCTTGTGGGTGAAATTGCCCAAGAAATGGAGAAGAGAAAGATCAGTGACTACGATGAGCGCATGGTCTCAGGATTGTTTGAAACCTTTTCACGCTACGCCATCTTTTCGCATCGCTGGGGTCCCGATGAAATAACTTATGGCTCTAACTTCTCAGATATAATCTCTTCTGGGACGGGCGATGGAGCCACGAAGCTCCGATTATTTTGCGACCGAGCTAGCCAATATGGATGCCGTTACGTCTGGTTCGACACTGGCTGTATCAACTCTGCCAACAGTGCGGAACTGGATGAAAGCATTCGTTCAATGTATGCTTGGTACGCCAGAGCATACGTGTGCATCGTGTTCCTTGCGCAAACAGAATCGAAACTCAACGAAGGAGAAAATGTCGACGAGTGGTTTCGACGGGGTTGGACTCTCCAGGAGCTCCTTGCTCCGGAGAGGCTGAAATTTTACAACAAGGACTGGGATCCTCTGACCGAGAACGATTTCGACATATTGCGCTGTGGATCCCTTCCCCCGGAAAGTAAAGCCCTTGTGACAAGTGTGAGCAAAATCACGGGTGAGATTATTCTGATAAACGATCACCAAGCTTTTCATGTCTCATACTTCTCCTCCAGGCGTGGATGAACAGAGTCTCCGAAGATTCAATCCCCAAAATGGCAACGTTCGCCGTGTCTTGACGTGGGTTGCAAATAGGCGCACGAGTCGTCCAGAAGACATAGTCTACTGTCTATTTGGTTTGCTGGACGTATCACTCAACATCGCTTATGGTGAAGGGAAAGCTAGAGCCTTTGCACGGCTCCAGATCGAGCTTCTCAAGCGCTATGACGATAGAAGTCTTTTGATATTCGATGGCGAGACCTCGCCTCGTAACAGGATGCTCCCTAGTTCACCTGCTGCTTTCAGCATCCCGTTCCAAGGGCGGGTTCTGCCGTCCGACACAATCCTCTTCCGTGAAGGAATAACATCTCCCGATATCTCCCTGTCCATCTATGGCCTTCATCTCTCCGTTGTTCTCTATCCTGTAAACCCCCAACCCAAGGATGCGCCTTGGAAATCTGCGACGTCCATTTTTAGCAAGGACATAGGAGTCATTCCCTGCAGAATTCAAGAACATGGCGAGGGACGCCTCTTCCTTGCAATCCTGGGTCATGCGCAGATGCAGCGGAGAATTCTCTTCGGTGTCCTTCTCGTCCTTTCTCCTTATTCGCACACACGATATCAACGGGTCTTCACAGAACCACCCTATCTCCAAATCGCCGCAGCAACCCTCCTCATGAATAAGCAGATGGACGAGACTGTGATGCTCAAAGCGCCTGAGATGATCTACATTGAATAAATGTCATTGCGCCCTATCTACTCCAGAGCATGTTGTACTTGTAACGTGACTTGTGGTCACCGTCCTTGGAGTACCTTGGGGGGAGTGCACTACCTTTTGCCCCCAAGCTTAGTGCCCGGTAACATGGTTCCCCTCCACAAATTACCGCCAAAAGCCAGATGGACCTACGCTTCTCTGCTCCATATATCTATTGTGTAACTATTGACCCCATCTACCTTATTCGACGATATCTATAGAAAGATTTGGTTGCGCTTGGAAGGTCCTAGAGCGATCCACTCAAGAAGCCACGATCGAATACCACGCATTCTCCAAGACACTCATTCGACATCAGCTTGAGGCCTGAAGTGGGAACCAAACCTCCATCCAAAGGTCCGTCACTCTGGAGTGGGTTCAAAAGCGTGTACCGTGGCTCGAGATATCGGGGATTTTGATTACCAAAAGCATGTTTTAGGGTACCTATCGGGAGAAGATTACGCTGTGAAGAATTGGATACTAGAGCGGCCATGAGGCAAGAACCATCAAAGATATAAAAATTGCATGGGATCGGATACAGCTTCAAAATCTACACTGGAGGAGAACTTTGCGCGGCTTAGGCCGGCATCCTGGCTCGTCCAGAGTAACCTCTAGAGGCTTAGGCACGTCGCAGTTACGCCTACAGTATATTTCCCTGGATGAATCATCATATGGTTCTGGGCGCAGTATGAGCCCGAAGTAACGAGGACCGGAGTCTGTGTTCAAGGTTCCAAGAACACCAAAGAAATCTCCTGCATCGAGGTGAACCTGCGAGTTCACAGTGACGCTTCCTAGACCAACAATCCTGAGTTGAGTACCAGGTGAGATTACTCCCTGTAGGATGGGGTAGTTGATCATATCGTGAAACGTCAAGTATCTGTTAGACGATTCGATGTGACGGGTGGGAGGCCCACTGGTATCGGTATCCGAGGAACCCATTTCTAGCTGTTGGGAGAAGCACTCTGGGCCTCTAGAAAACATGCTGTTTCGGTGGGATGCTTCGCCATCGAAGAGGAAAAGAGTACGATCATCGTAGGTATAGAGAAGGGCCAACTGAAGGTCGTGGAATGCCGTATCAACGTCATCGACGTTATGATAATTAATGTGAAGATGCTCGTGAATGTCGAAGAGACCGAGTAGGCAGTAGACAATGTCAACCGGGAGTATAGTCTGTTTATTGTGGGCCCAAAACAGAATCCGACGGACGTCACGGCGCTCGCGTCGAAAATTCTCGAGGTCTTCTTTGTGGATCCCTACAATTGGAGTGGGCTCAGAGAGGCGTATTATTGGATAATGTGACTTTACTGACGCGTGAAGTTGTGGAGTCTATCGATCAAACCGCCATTGGAATTCTTGAGGACACGATTGATGTCGAACTTGGACTCGATGAAAAGAGGTTTCCGTTGATGAGAGTAAAACTTGACTCTCTGAGGAGCGAGGATCTCAGGGATAGTCCAACCACGACGGTACCAGGGGTCTAACGGGGATTCTGGGTCGGCGATGTATACAAAACAGACATATGCATTAGCATAGTGCCTGAAATGTGAACGAACCCTTTCTTCAAACTGAGGTTCGGTGTTCGCGGAAGTGGGTTCTTCATCAAGCCAATAATAGCCACACCCGTATTCTTTCGCTTGTAGTTTGAAATGCGCTTCAATTTTGCTCTGGATCTCGGCGAATTCTTTGGTTAAATTTCTGGGATGAACTTGCGCGTAAGAACGCACGGCGTAACGAAAATAAACGCCGTCTTCTAAAGGTGATGGGACACGTCCGGATTTGACCTTGGAAGCAAGTTCCTCTATCAAGGTTCGCTTGACAGTCTTGTCATCGCTGACCCGATGAAGAGTATCGGGCCAGTTGTGTAGTTCATCAAGACTAGGAACGGCTAAAAAGGAGCTTAAGTTGCAATGTTAGGGTGGAAACGTAGTAACTAACTGTCAATGGAAGCCATAGGTTTGTTTAAGTTGATATGAGGGTGAGGTGGTTGCACGAAGACACGTATCGACACTGAAGTTCCCTACATTCTGGTCTGTTTTATATGTGAGGGCGATCCCATGAGTGGTACCCATCTTCACAAGATAATAGGCGCCGGACCATTGGGAGCGCCAAATGGGAAAACAGATGATCAGAGCGGAAATGAAGATGAGGAAGGAAGCATTGGTAGCGATAAGTTCAATCTGTGAAAGGACATGGTGGTCAACATAAAAGACACGAGGACCACTGAAACAACGAAAAAAAATGGAAAGCAGCCACTAAGGATTAAGGAGACTCACCACTTGACGTGCAATGCGCCGTAGCGCAGTGAAAGGAAACACTGGAATTATCATTACTATGAGGCGTGCAAGTAACACTATCTACATACATGCGGTAGGTACACAGAGGGCTTGAATATTGAAGTGGTCGACAAGGGGCTATTTCGCGGTCCGTCTTCGTGCGGGAAAACAACAAAAAGTATTATGAGATTCTCCAAATCATCTCGATCAAAGTCCAATCAATGCATCGTCCTAGAATATCCGGTATCAAAAGTGTATTGTGATCATGCGTGGCAAGGGTTCGTGAAATCGTGGCGTTCGTGAGGTTCTTATCTCGTAGGACTCGCAGTTTTCGCGGGTTTAGGGCTACCAGAAGCCAGGGGCTGCTTCGGTTTGTTTGAAGTGGGAACTACATTCAATGAGGGAGACATCCCAAACCCAGGACGGACGATGCGTATGCCACAATCCCTTGGAGCTAGCTCCCCACATTTAACATGAGTCCTGTCAAACAGGACGGTTAGCGATCACAAGGAGTGGAGTGTGAAGGAGGAATCACCTCAGTCCACAGTCGTCACACTCAAGAACGGGTTTCCATCCGAGGCGCTTCGAGCATAGATCACACTTTGCCGCCAGCAACCCACTTCCAAAGAAGATGTCCAGAGGGTTCCAGCCTCCAGCACCTTCATTTGCGGCAGCAGAAACGGCACCGGGAGGAGGCGAAGCAGTTCCATTGAGAGAGAAGGAACCACTGTTTCTCTTCGGCTTGGCTCCAGGTTTAAGCAAGGTGAAGCGATGGACGAGCGGAACATTTCCGTTATCGATACCAGGGTGTAAGGAACGTATAGTAGAACCACCTTCAGTGGCTAGAGCAGTCGAAATGACGGATTGCTGGGAGTAAAAAGAGGGTGCGGTTCTGTAAGAGTCCATCGTAGCAATGGACATGATAGAGCTGTGTCCCAGTATGTCAGTGGCCTCGGTAGGGTGACCGTTGGGTGCTTGGGTCGAGTCCAGAGAACTGACGGATTCAGACAGTGGTGTCGCAGGAAGTACCGGATCAGGACTTGCATTCGGATCAGGCGAAGGACGAATGGTAAGGATGGAGGACAGAGAAGGAGGCTGAGTGTTCGAGCCATCGATGGGATGAGCTTTGACGACGGTGGTACTGTACTGTGAAGAGGGTCGATTCAACAGTGGTTCGTTGTCCAGCTGGTAGCTGCTCCATTCGCTATTAAGATCAACGTGTGAGAGCTTCTTGACTGCCTCGATGAGTTCCTCGTCGCTCTCGTCGCTCTCGTCATCCTTGCCATTGCGGATATCCTTGCCTACGCCCATTCCAAAGCTTGGAATGCGTGGTGCCCCACCAGGCCTCTTGCCACCAGTCATGAATTTGACGCTACCAAGGTGCATATTGTCAACTTCATCTGGACGAGCCAGAACCTCGGCTTCGATAACACGAAGACGTTCCAAAATTTCTCGAGTGGTAGGACGCTTGGTGGGATCGGTCACGAGGCAGTCCAGACACAATGTGATGAAGGCTTCAGGGCATCCAGAGCTGACCAGGCTACGAACTTCAGCTTCGTCGATCCCAAACGATGGTGGGGTGCGTTTGAAGTGGGTATCATCGGCAAGTCTGCGCGCTGCGATCTCGCAAAAAATGATCCCAAGCGAGAATATGTCCGTAGGCAGATCGAACTCTTCCCCAAGTAGAATCTCCGGAGACATATACGAGTCCGTGCCACAAAACGTCAAACGCTTCATCTCGTCCTCATTCCGAGCCGCGATACGCGCAAACCCGAAATCCGTGATCTTTAGGCGGCCATTTGACGTCACCAGTAGATTTTCTCCCTTCAAATCGCGATGTATGCACTTCCGAGCATGAAGATATGCGAGAGCGCGGGCTATATCAGTGGCAAAAGAGATGCGAAGCCGCCATGGAAAAGGTTTTGACTTGTCAAAGATGTATGTCCTGAGGTTGCCGTTGTCGATGAACTCGGATATGATGAAGATTCGACCATCTGGATCTGGTGCGCGTGAAAGTCCCAGGTAGAGCACCACATTTGGATGCCTCGCCTCCTTCATCAGACGCCATTCCCGCTCAAAGTATTTGGCGACGTCGTACTCGGTGGATGGTAGCACTTCTTTAATCGCTACATCTATTCCCAAATACGTCCCTATGAAGCATATACATCATAAAGGGCCTCAAAGGGCTGGATCGTAAGGGCGGGCGTACCTTTATAAACGTTTCCAAAAGACCCAGAACCTAGTTTCTTCCAAGACCCTTGTATATCCTACATCCTTCTTTAGCCAGTGAGGACGTGATATCCGTTGGTAGACTCGCCTCAAAGGGAATGACGTCAAAGGCGTCCGACATCACTCTATGCTGACCGACGATGACTGCACTGAAGCCCGGGAGAACAGCTTCGTAATAATGGGGAACGGAGCAAGTAGCTTGATGCGATGAGACCACTGGAAATTCTGAGTTCCCCCTTCAGGGTAGCTTTCCCACACTAGACGCCCCCTTTCTAGGGACAGGAGAATTACATGAAACTTTTTGCTTGCGAACTTCGTAAGATTTTATTCGCATGAATAACATAGAATATTCGAGTGGCCGACCTGCCGAGCCTTCACTGAGTGAAGCGTGAATCGGGCACCCAAAATCTGCACAGACCCCCCTTGTATTCTACTCGAAAATATAATCTACGAAGGGGTACCCCCTCTTTCAGAATATGTTTCGCCCAAATCTACACATCTATGGGACTGACTTCTGTCGTCCCTGGTCCCTGCTTGGTTACTCGGAGGGGATCTTCGTTCGCGAGGACCTGCCTCCACTCACGACGTCCTCGACAAGTGTTTGTAAGTTAGCAACACGCTCTCCCAAATCCGAACCTCCTCCCTGCCATCAATATTCTCCAAGTAGTAGATTGTCAATCTGTACATCCACATCATTACAGCTGCGAAACTTCTAAACCCATCCATATCCACTTGACATCCCCATATCTTGCTCGCGTCCATACATCCAACCTATATATTATCCCCCCGGCCTCCGACCCAACACGGCTTTCTGACTGAGTACCCATGGCCATTGACCAGCGAGGCTATTAGCTACTATGCCTTCAGACATGGAGACTATTATCTTGAAGGGTATTCTATTCCGAGGTTGCCTCTGTTACGGCCACAGCTGACTCTTCGGGTGAAAAATTAGCTAAATAAATCAAAATAAATCAAAACTTGCGAGGGGAGGAAGGATATAGTCCATAGAACTATCAAGAGACCAAAGACCGAGGCTTCTGTTATCGGTCCACTTTCGTGGCGGTGAGTTTTCGTCCGTCCTACGTCGCTCGTCGACTTTTTGACTTTTTGAGCACTTTCCGCACCTTTCGGACTTGCTTGAGCTCATGAAAACTGAAAAAGTTCCTTGCGAAACTTCTGATGTAGTTACTGAAGGTGGGTGAGTATGAGCTCTCTAACCGCGCGGGTGATCATTAAACAGTCGCCTCAAGATTGGCATAGAGGTGCATGTACCGTGTATCGTAGTGAAATGTGTCCTTAACAGGGAATTCTCTATGAAACTTGGATGGTAGTTGTCCACTCTCCGGCTACACCATCAAAAGTTCCGCCTCTATCTCTTTCTTGGCCTTTTCAATCAAATCGAGCATCGGTTAATGATGATCTAACTTGTCCGCATTCGACGCAGAGCGGAGAGTGGGGACGATGGGCGTTCCAATGACATCGTAGTAGCCGAGATAGTGCTGGTAGACAGCGATTTGCATCAATTCATCGCGAGTCTTTGGTGTGTCTGGTTTGGCGGTCGGGGCAACTTGTGTGCCCTGAAGAGGGATGTATACAGGGACCTTGCAAACCTTTTTCAGTGCGGCAATGACTGCGATGTGCAACATAAGATCAAGCTTCCAAGGCAACTTCCCATACAGTCCCGGCATATCGAGGAGACTCTGGCCTTTGGCGGAACCAGAGTTCCAGGCGTGTGGGACAATATCATAGGTATTCCAGATGACGGTGTTCCAAACTTCGTATATGGCCTTGTGGGCGTCAATGCGGGGAAACGTCTTTGCGTACAACGCAGCGAAGGGGCTGTTGCCTACCGTGGGACCCGCGACTGGGTACGTGAAAACGTTGGAGACGGGGACTTTCACCATGCCCGCGGTAACGGCAGCCATCGCAACCGTCGGGCTCAGAGCACCTCCGAGACTGTGGCCAGTGAACACGATGCGCGAAGTCTTCGGGATGGTGCCGAGGAACTGAGGAAGAGTTACGCCTTCCTTCGTAGGGATGGTAAGGAGGCGATTAACCCCATGAGCGGTGCCTAGAGCAATGTATTGCTCAGTAGGATCGATTTTATGTTGGTCGGTGGTCGGTGGAGGGGTGTCGAATCCTAACCGAGCCCATTGATTAAAGTCAACAACCTTGTCGACATCGGCGTTTTCGGTGGCAGCAACTTTCGAGGTTGGCGCTGTGCCCGCGATCGACACGACGTAGGTATCGTACGGTTTTTCATCTTCAAATATTGCAGCTGGATTGTGGGCGATGTACCAGGTGTGGTCGGCAGCAGCCTCCGCATCGGTTGAGTTGGCCTTCCAGACGTTGGGGCCCCAGGCGACCTTCCAGTTACCGATCTGCATGTAATCGAGTGTAGGCTGCAAGTTCGCCGACATCGCATTCTGGAGATCAACCTGCGTCCCGAGCAGGTTGTTCGCTATGCCTGACGCAACACAGAGAACCCAAGTTTGCTGGAAGATGTTGAAGGCAACCATAATGCGGATTTCAGCCTAAAGATGAATGAACGCGTTGAAGAGTTGTAAAGTTTAAGGCGTCGAAAAACTTACTGTCCGGGGTGAAGATGCAAGGGTGCTAGCAAAGAAGCTGGCAGGCGTCGCTAGGTATTTTCAACGCTACGAAAGAGCATGCGGTTGAAAGAGCCCCCGGATTTACGAGTTTCCATCATTCTAGAAGCTCCAGAAGCATCTCTATACGCATGAGCTAGCGAGTAATCCTGGATGAAGAAGACCCAGCATGACTCGGAGAAGACCTGACGACGATCCGAGGACTGATGCAAAGGTTGCGGCCTTGTAATAGCCAGTGTTTTATTATGAGTTCTTGACCATAGAAAGCATCGTCAGGACTCTGAGACCAATAACTTGAGTGCCGTTGTGTCATAAAGTTCGTATTTGAAGCCTCTAGAGTGGAGACTCGGAGTATCGACGGTTCGAACCGTTGGACAAAACTCAACCATCCAAATGGTGACCTGAGATCCCAATGAACCCATCATGGCATACGATCGTGATATCATGTGGACGACATCGAGTTCGGATACTCGATGCTTCGACTTGAAAGAGTGGAGGACTCGGAGGAGCTCGAGTCGACCGTAAGCCCAGTGTGCAGGTGTATCTGTAAGGATCACTTTCCCACACCTGCCAACTCAACGCATGACAACTCTACTTCCCGGAACACCATGTTCCTGACCCCGGAGATGCGCAAAATTCTGCCCGGGGCCTCCACCAGCGTATAACTGACTTGCTCAGCGAAGCTCAAAGTCGAACGCATGACATCCTCGTCGGCGTTATGCTTGCGCTCAAAAGCTACATGTTCCGAAGTTGTTTTCGGGTCCTGTTGGCCGGCTTCTGCCTACTCTACTACCAAGCCAAGTAATCGTTAAGTTATCTCAACGAAGAGTTAGTTAACCACACTCACTTTCCTTGTGCTTGTAGCAGGTCTCCTATCCCCGGTCGGTCTCAGAGAAGCTCAGTCATTACTCTCCGGCTCACAACAGCGCTCCTATCGAGTTGCCGTTATTGACTTGTTATTGACGGGTATGCGTGGGCTACTATTCATCCGGAGGACAAGTCAATCCTCCAACGGCTTCACGTGCTGTTCATTGTCCCTTGATTCGTTCAACGCCGGCGGTCGATAGCTGGTGCCCTGGGTTCATACTCTAATTTCGCTCAGATCGCTTCGTGTTTATAAAGGGCTCCTTTGCCCTTGTAAATCATCGCATCATCCACGATACACAAGCTTGTAAGTAATTTACTGAATTACACCTCCATACCTCAACTAAACCCTCCGTATTGCACAGATCGGCAACCACAAGAAATATGTCTGGAACTACTTACAACATTCACCAACAAGCATGGGTGCTCTGTGTTGGGTCGAGCATCAACCTTGGTGTTACTGGCACCCAAGCTAGCGTTCAGAAAACGATGTCAGCCCAGTTACAACCCATCCTCGACTCAATGTCTATTGGTAATTGGAAGGTCGTATGGGGCCCTAACACTTGGAAAGCCAACCCTGACGACACCAAAGGTCCTGCCGATAACACCTGGTACATTGCCCACAACCCATCAGCCGTCTTTGAAGATGGTAAACCATACGACACCTACTTTGTCTCCATTGCAGCCACTGCATCTTCCGACGTGGATCGCGAGGAAGACTATGACGTTTTCCGGGTTGTTGACTTTGAAAAGTGGGCTGAGCTAGGCTTCGACACCGTCCCATCCTTCACCGAGCGCGACCACATCGACGAAACGAAACCCTACCTCGCTTTCGGAACAGCCAAGGGTGTTCATCGCATCCTCACAATCCCTGGTAACAAAGAAGGCACGACGATCCTTCAGTTCCTTGGTACTATCCCTCCAACCTCGCGTATCGTCTTCACCGGGATCAGTCTCGGCGGAGTCTTGAGTCCCACCCTCGCGCTGGCTGTAGCCAAGGCAGGTCTGGTCAAAAACCCCGTGTCCAACATCCTCACATACCCCATCGCCGGACCTAGCCCCGGCAACGGTCCTTTCGCGGACTTGTACGCAAAGACGTTCCCTCGTATTCAATGCGGCAATTTCGGATACCAAGTTTGGAACACCAACCTTTGGAATACGTACGACATGATACCACATGCTTGGAACTCCAGAACTGTCAAAGGGCAGTGTCTTGACGAGATCCCTGTGTTGTTTGGTAAACTACCTTGCGGATTGGATTTCTTCGTCCGCGCCAAGATTATCGCTACCCAGGTCCTCCTTCGCGGCGTCCCGGTGTATATGCCTCTCCAGGGAACGAAAATTGTTTCCAAGGTGAAGCCAATCACCCCGCANGGACTGGAACGGGTTCATACAGACTGTGATGTACCAACACGTCTTTGCGTATTATGGGGTGTTTGGGACCCCGATCGTTCCAACGCTCAGCGGTCAAGCCCCCGAGTATAAGCATATTCCAGTTCTCAACCTCTTGGGGAAGGTCAAGGAAGGTACTGACGGAGAGAATTTGCCTGTAGTTTGAAAGGCAAAGTGTTTGTCATGCGGAACCGCTCCGACTATTGTTAGAGTACTTATACGTGTTACAACGGTAGACAAGCGGTAGATTACTTTGCTCAAGTTCATGACTCTGTATACGTTTCCCACTTTGAGTAACCGATGGTACGCGTAACGTGAAGAGAGCCTGTCTAGCAGCCAGAGCAAGATGGTTCAGCGCAGGGCTTCCGACCTTTTCGAGAAGATAGTGCCCTTCAAGTTTTCGTACATCTTTCCCAGATTGCTTTAGCAAGTCGATCGTACCAGAGCCGGGGATTGTGGGATTCTGGGAAGGAAGCGAATTGAACACAGGCTGGAGAAGACTGTCAACCGTCAAACGTCATGAGGCCTGAGGGAGAGAGCCGAATACCATCACGTTCAGTAGCAGAGAGTAGATCGGGTACAGGTGTTACAGTTACAAATTCGAAGACTACGGTTCAACGATTGCGATTGCGACTATTTATTTACCATCTTCCTTGGCCTTGGCCTTCTCGCTCTCCTCCGCGAGCAGGCCTAACACTGGAGTGCGCTTGATGACTTGACGGGAGTCAGGCGCATCGCCGAGAGATGGTACGACCGGTGTGCCAATCACATCATAGTACCCATAAACATGTTGATACCCCGCCGTATTGAGAAAAGCATCCAAATCTTGTGGGGTGGCGGGCGTGACGTCGGGTGCGACTTCTGTGCCCTGGAGAGGTATGTACACGGGAACATCTTTGACCTTACTCAACCCTGCAACCTCTACCAATTGGGTTACGGCCCATGCCAAGAGGGGCGACAATTCCCCATAGATCGTGGGGATATCGGTGAGACTCTGTCCTGGAACGGAACCAGAGTTCCATGCGTGTGGAACGATGTCGTAAGTATTCCAGAGGACGGTATTCCATGCCTCATAGATAGCGCCGCTTGTGTTCACTCTGGGGAAGGTCTGGGCATACAGCTCAGCGAAGGGTCCGTTACCGGGAGTGGGTCCAGCGACTGGGTAAGTAAAGATGTTTGACAAAGGGACGCTGACATTCCCTGTTCTAACCACCGCTGTCGCGACCGTAGGGCTCAGTGCTCCACCGAGACTATGTCCGGTGAAGACGATACGCGAGGTGGCGGGAATGGTTGCGAGGAACTGGGGGAGCGTCGTTCCTTCTTGTGTGGGGATGGTGAGAAGCCAATGAACGCCATTTGCAGTTCCAAGAGCAATGTATGGTGTAGTGTCATTGAATTCACTAGGATTCGCAGGGGTTGGTGTGGTATCGAATCCTGTCTGTGCCCACTGATTGAAGTCGACAATCTGGTTAACATTGAGGTCTTCACTGGCGTCAACATCGGATTCCCTCGCTGTGCCAGTGATCGATACGACGTATGTATCATAGGGCTTCCCATCTTCGAAGATCGCGGCAGGGTTGCGGGCGACGTACTAAGTGTGGTCGGCAGCGGCCTCTGTATCATCTGGGTTGAATTTCCAAACGTTGGGACCCCAGACAACGTTCCAATTGCCGATGTTCATGGCGTTAATTGTTGGTTGCAAATTTGCAGACATCAGTTCTTGAAGGTGGGCCTGGGTCCCGACACAACCAGTCGCGATGCCGGATGCAGCACAGAGCACCCAGGTTTGTTGGTGGATGTTGTAAGAGGTCATATCTTGCGGTTTGTCTAGAAGCTAAGCCGTTAGTTGACATAGTGCGCGCGCTCAGGAGGAGTGAAGTTACCTGGGCGATGCTTGACTTGTAGTTTGAGTTGATGCTGAAAGGCAACTCAGCAAAGGTCGGTCCTTATATACAATGGTAGACATACATCGTGGGTAGGCCAACTGTGAATGACCATCGGCGTAAGTGAGAATTTGCTAGGGGGTCCCGAGCAACGCATACGCGACTTACCAAAGTCGAAGCGATATCTCAGAAGTGGAGGGGCGTGGTAGTGATCACGGTGACAAAACTTGCCACTGCTCGGGCGAGGAGCCTGACAAGTCAACTTCGATCAGAGGTTCTTGGACGGTGATCAAGAGGAGTATGTGTAAAGAGTCTGGTGGCTTTCCAGAATTTCGCATAGCTGAGACGTCGGAGGCGAAGTCTCGGTTCCACATCGTACGGCAGGAGCGCATCTAGGATCCCAGAAGTGGTTGTGGTGACTCGGAGAACAGATAAGACCGTTGGACAAACGTACCGATGCGATTACGCCTGTGTGAACTTCAGAAACTCTCATGAACGCCTTGCGGTACTATGCCTAAGGGGTAGTCCGGAGATCACCCTTACTTCGGAATCTCACTCAAAGTGTACCTTCCTCCCAATCTTTACCCACCAAAATTTTATACTGGTGTCTCGTAGTCCAACCCTACGTACTCCAGGTGTCAGAAGGACCGTAGGTTGGTTGGTTGTTGAGTTAACTTTTAAAGAAATTGTCACGCTTAGCCGAGCAGCCGGGGCGGAGTACAAAATTGAGTCGGTAAGTTTGCAGAGGCGTCCACCTTCCTCATGTGGCGTGGGTAACTGATCTCGAAAATTGTTGTGACCGACGTGTGACAATCCGAAGTGAGGGTGATCTCCGGACTANCCCCCCAGGCATAGTATTAGAGAGGAAGCGAGAGCTCTGGTGAATCCATGACATTTCCAAAGTTGCCCATCGAACTGAACTCCACAGGCCACCTTGCAACCTGCATGCGGAGTATTGAGTGTAAGCGCCGCGATAGTACAGCCATCAACCTTGAAATGATACCGTTGAGTGTTCGATGGAAATTAAAGCATGAAGACAAAGATAAAGTCGCTCAGAGGACACGAACGAACCCTAGTCGAAGAGGCAGTGAGCACAGGGACCGAAAGGAGGGACCGAAAGGAGGAGGAATACCAGCTCACTTCAGGGTCTGCGTTCGTCCTAAGTAGGAGCTAGAGGGTTGAGTGGCAGCACAACGGATCCAGAGGAAGCAAATAGTTGACAGATCAAGCAAGCCTGAAGACGACGACGAATGCGATAAGGGGGTCAAAGGGAAGAAAATGGTGATACCGATACTACTACGATACATCCTACAACGTTCGATGACGTTCAGAGCTATAGAGAGACAATCACTATATGTACAAGGGAGCAGAAAAAAGAAAAGAAAACCCTTTGAACCCAGAAACTTTATCATATTCAATACTATAGTGGAGGAGCCGCGACCGAGATGCGATGGTTATACATGGAAGATGAAAATCTGGTAGGGCGTCGAGCGCAGAGACATCATGACCTACACCGAAGATATCCATGAGCGAACAGGTCGTTGAAACATACGAAGAGGCAACTTACTCGGCTGTCTTTTGCTTTTTCTCCGCTGAGCTCTCGCCACCGTCATCAGGCGAACGTCTCTTCGACCCAACCTCAACCTTATCATTCCCCTCCAACTGCTTTCGGAGGGTCAAGATCTCCGTCTGCATTTCTCCCATCTGCCTCTCCATTTCACCCTTGACACGCTGCAACTCAGCGTTTTGGGTCTGAGCGTCGCCCAACTGGGATTGCAGATCACCCATGGCCTGGTCCATCAAGAGTTTCTCCAACGTCCACTTCTCGATGTTTCGTGCTTCATTCTCTTTGAGGTGATGAATATACTGGACGGCACGAGCAAGAATAGCGCCCTTCGCCTTTTCTCCCGAGCCGTTGGGTACGATACGCCCGAGTTCATTAATACCTTCATTGATGTTGCCACGTCGACGTCGTTCTACTTCTTTCTGTTACGGCCATAAGTACCACAGATTAATGTGACAAGAAACACAACGTACGTGATTGTCCTTCCGCTGCCTCGCCCACTCATCACTGCCAATGGCTGGATTACGACCCCTTCTCGTGCCACCGATCACACTTGTTCCGGGGATGTGGTTTGAAGAGTGGCCCTCCTGAGTGCCCTCGTCCCCGTCGCTATGATCTTCACCCTCCTGGTTCGACTGCTCATGTGATAGGGGGGCTTGGCCGTTACGAGCGGCGGGGAGGGTTTGAATAGCTAAAGGAAGACGTTCCTCAATCAGAGGGGGGCAATGATATGTTTAGGCGAACTCACGTAAACCAGCTATAGGCATTGGGTGCTGAAGAGCTCCAAGATTGGGTTGCTGTCCAAGTTGAAAAGCCAAAGGGAAATTGGCATTGGCTTGAGAGAGGTTCGAGAGTGTTTGGGCCGCATCGGAGTCCTTGTTGCCTTCAGCAAGCTACAAGACAGCAGAATGAATATAAAAAAATGAGTCATAAAGAACTTGATCAATCATCTGTATAAGGAACAAAGCCGCAGAAGAGGTGAAGAGGCCATGGCCCATGACAGCATGCGCAGAAAGCGTGATGAAGGTGCTGTAGTCACGTGTGGCCGCGATATTGAATCGACAATGTGCTTTCGCATCACTGTGTTCCTTTCATCCATGCAAGCTAGAATGTGATACATACCTTAGTGAAGACGTTTGGAAGGTGACGTAGGATAGTCATAAGCTGATTTTGATCAATGTTCCCAATAGAAACATTTGGCACATCTGGTGCTACGGGGGCTTGGACCGGAGCTTGGGACGATGCAGGCGGTATGGTTTGATCTTGGGAAGTCGGCGTTGCTTGCGCCATGATGGATGATATCGATGTCGAAGAGGGGAATGAAGAGATTATAGCACAAAGTGGCCGTCAGGGTGGGAAAGGAAACGCCTTGAAGGCAAGTCTGGGGGATGACAGGAAATGACGGAAGGCTTGGTCGTTGTGGTGGGCGTCCTACGCAGCTTTAGTTGACGTTGTGGATGCTTTGCTCGACGTCGAGGGCGATGAACTCGGTGCTGAGGGGGGGGAAGGGGTAATGATCACGGGTGAGATCACGAAGGAGCGGGGTGACCTTCAGGTGACCTTCGAATCACGAGGTCCCTCTTTATCTAGGAAACTTTGAGTCGCCGCTCAAAAGCAGTCTCCACGCTGCGGCACTGTGGCGTGGGAAGCGCTGAAAAGGCCACACTAAGGGCCGAGAGCCTTCCAACTTCGGCGCCGAGCCGGCGCGAATATTGAGGAAGACTAGTATGAGGGAGACTTCGAAGGTCAGTGTTTGCGAGGCAACTACGGGTCTTTACGAGCACGATGTCAAGCTCAGGTAAATGTGAGGGGGAAAGCAAGTGCGTAAGCGCTTGGAACGGCTGGCGCGACACTCTGGTCAACGACTATGGAATGATAGACACCTGGGTCTGTTGGATAGGCATAATGGGCATAGGGCGTGGTCAGTTACGATTATATTGCTGCCTGAGCCCACGGGACTACCTCATCAATATCGAGGCCAGATCACACCAGAACCTACACAAGGTTAATACGGGTATCGTTTGAACTTTGGAGTCCATAATTGGGACGGGGGTGGTTTTGGCATGCATGCAGTCTATCTGCCACAACTTGGGACTCTGGAGTATAGAAGCTTCGAACTGGATACCGCAACAGTCCTTCAGCAAAGCGAATATTTCTCCTCTACAAAACCTTCTCCATAAGTCATCCAGCCAAAGGGGAGAGGAATGGCGGACACTCACCACACTTACAGGGTAACAAATGTTGAACTGTCGAACGATGCGTTCATCGTTTCCTATCGTAGTATTCATGGCCACGACCGTATTGGCGTTGCCTACCAGCGAGGCAGGGTTAGCCAGCAAAGTCGCCGCCCGTGAAGGAGCTGTTGACGAAGGGCTAGGTTTTAACACAGAAACCACCGTAGATGGTGCCAATATTGTGAGAGGAAATTGTGTAGGAGTAGCTCCTGTGGAAGCCAATGAAGTGGCAGGGAAAATAACTGAAGAGGGTAGCCCTGAAATTTTGAAGAAGATGGACGAAGTCGGCAGAGTTATCAGTGGCAACGGACTTTTGGGAGGGCTTATCGGAGAGAACAGCCTGGTCGGAGGGAAATATTCCAGCCAGCTAGGAGGGACCGGTGGTTCGTTATGTTCCAGAGATTCCCGGAGTATTGAAACAAGAACTCAGGCCGGCCACAGCTGTGATTGCTGCCTGAAGTTCGGTAGCTGGGACAATTGGATGCGACATGCGTGAGATTCGCCTTGAATAACGATGAGGGTGGGGCTTCAGTGAGTCAACGCTATGTAAATGGAGCAGTAGATGCGTTGAACTGGGATGGAACTCGTACAACCTGGGTCATACTACAAGCAAGGCCACACAAAGGCGACAGTCTAGCGCCCGTCAGTCCTTGCTCTGCGAACAAACATGCGAGCCTCCGCCATCCGACAGCTCCAAATCGTCTCCCGAAGCTCCTTAAAGCTCAAACAGTCTACCATAAACCCCGCGCCGAAGCACCAGAAAGAACAACTCAAACAACCCACAATCATCGATGTTTTGTTGAAGCGGAAGGAAAAGGCAGGGGAGGCGTGGCCGACAAACTTGCGTGTTGAGCCTGTCATCACGAAAGAGGCTTTGAAGAACGTTCGAGCGGAGGCTAGGTCAGATCTAAAGGCGTTGTTGAGGGAGAGATAGTGGTCTTGGGACTGCGCGTAAGTATACTGGATTTTGCGTTCAGACACCATGCTCATATGACCGTGCCTCAGACAGAATTGCATTTACAACCGTGCCAGCACACCTCTCTCCGCAAAAGTAGTCCTGTAACTTACTGGCACGTTGGCCTGCTTTTTCTCTATAATTACACAGAAATTCGCGAAATATTTGAGTCTTTTCGGCCCGCTTCTCGGACGCACCCGAGTTCGCCTCATGGAGGTATTACTGGGCAATCCGCAGTTTTCCCGAACCCATTCAGCTATGTAGATGTTCTCGACGGACATTTCGACCATTAGAGCGTTTTACTCTGTATGATCACTGGTTGTGTTGGTAAATTGACGACCCAATGCTCAGCCATGAAAGTCGTGCACAATCTTGACGAGGGCGCGCAATTGCACCCTCATCAGGGTCTGGTATAGATAGCGAACCCTGTGCATCACAATTATGCAGGTTATCGTCATCGAGGTAACACGTCCATTCCATGAACAAGTACTCTTTCACCAACCATCACCTGCACGGCCGTCCACATTGTCGCTCTAGGATATATAAAGGGTTTAACTTGACCCCCCCTTTGTCGTGGACCCCCTTCTCCCTAACAGTGGGAACCACTGCCGATTCAACACGGTTCTGACCTTCCTTCCGACATCAACGTCAACATGGGCGTCAAGACGATCATTCAAGCCGCGGTAGCAGCGCCCTACGCATGGCAGACCTACAGGCGTTGGAGAAGTCGGTCGAACGAAGACAGGGATAGAGATGACGCAGAGCGCTACCAAAGCCATGCTTCGTACGATCCTGATTTGAGCCCGAGAAGACCTTTGTTGATGCAGTCGACGAGTCCTATCGAAGCAGGGCCTTATTCCACCAGCTACACGTACGGCGCGACTGCACCCACCCAAGATGCGGATGACTTGCCTGGTTATGGCGGAGGTGCTATTCACAGCAGTCCAGAACGGATGCGAAGAAACAGCACGAGCTTGCTGCATGGTGTACCCGAGGCAGAGGAGAACGAGCAAGACGACGACGAGCTTCCCAGCATCGAGGAGGAGCTGGAGGAAGAAGGATTGTACAAAGGTGTGGAATGATTCCGTCAAACCTGTTATCTGCATATTCGCATGGACTGACAAAGAGGATTGCACACAGGCTCTTATTCGCATTTGTTATTTTTGTACACGCTAGTGCCTGTGACTGCCCTTCTCGCTTGGATCGCCCTTGCTGTCCTACCCACAGCCGCGTACTCTTCAAGACACCCTTCGACCATCTACCCCTACCTTCCTTACTTCCCCTTCCCGCTACCGGAGCTGCTCACCACATCTGCGCTATGGTGTCTGGCCTACGTCCTTCGCGCACCCATATTTACCTTTTTGACGTATCTCTTCGCCAATCCACCACTCTCATGGCTGCCGACGCTCATCTCGACCTTTCTCCACTCCTTCACGACCATTGTTCTTTGTGTGGCTTCGTTCGTTGTACTGCAGATCCCCCATGCGACGCATACTGCGCACACAACCTACCGCGACCCTGCCTTCCTGAGAGTGTGGTTCCTCGCCTTAGGATGGGCATTGGCCGAAGGGTTTGTGGCAGTTGCACAGGGCTACGCTGCGTTGGCATCCTACAAGGACGTCCTCATCGCCATCAAAGACGACGAAGAAGATATCGAAGCTAGCTCCGTCACACAATCAAATGGTAGTAACCATGGGAAAGCACCACAAAGAGAAAACCATAGTCCCGAGGTTGTGAGAAGTAGTACGAGCTCGTCTCCATTGAGCAGCGAACGCAGGACGCTTCTGAACAAGGATCTCCAGCTTCAACGTCGCGCATCTAATATGTCAGAAGAAGAGATACTGCAGATGGAGCTTGACCACGATTTCGACCAGCTCATGGCTGTTAAAATGAGAGATGACTTGGAGGACCTATATGGTATTCCTTACATCGTGCGTTTCGTCTCCTTTCTTTCCTTTGTGGGGAACTAATCCCAATGATTCCTAGAAAATTCCTGTATTCTTGACTTCGTTGCAAAGAATTAACAGCGTTCTTCTGACTCTGGGCGTTTTCCTCCTCTCCTCCTCTGCTTACCTGCGTTCGCCGTTGTCTGTGCCGACCTTGTCCTCCAGTCCCATCTCGTCACCTACCCACGACGCAGGATACACAACTCAATGGAATGCCACGAAGAGCAACAAGTCACTCTACATCACCATCCCCTTGCTCCTCTTCGTCCACACCGCCCTCGGCCTCCTCCACACACCTCTCATCCTCCCAAAACTCGGCGTCCATACTGTCGTCTACGCCGGCTTGCTTGTATCATTAGCTTCGTTCTGTGCGGGTTTGGGTGTCTGGGAAGCTCTGTCATAGAGCCGTCTCTTTCGCCCTTACCGATTTCTCGTTGTTTTCTTATCTATGTAATGTCACTGACGACCTCGCTTTCTGTTTGCTCATTATCGATATCTCCCACGAACTGCGTGCATTCTTATCTTGTTTTGTCTGTACAACTTATCGCTCACGCTCCCGCACGTTCAATGCACACTTGGAATCATATTACGAGGTTTTCTTGTCTTTTCGGTACTTCTACTAGTAACAGCAGTTTCGTTCTCGTCCAAATTTCAAACCTCCCCAGCATTTCCTAGCTTTCCCACGCCATTACACCTCCCGTCCAAGTTGAACGTAACTTCGTGCCTACCTTGTGCCTACCCCACTACCGCATCTACGTTTACATGGCGTTAAAAACATGTCAGGCCTTGATCATCACATTCGTCATTAGAAGCGAACCGCACAAGAGTCGCACTTAAACATCCCAGCTGCTCAAGTAGAGACAGAACGGACACTTTGCGGTACTACTTGGTTTATATCCTCCAATCTCGGCGTTGCGCCTGGCGAGATCACCTTGTCCCACCCGACTGTTCTCAGAGGTCTCAGGTGTGGCGTCTCCTGTGACCCCAATCTAGCTTCTCTCTTCCGAGCAAAAGACAATGGTAAGCACATTGGTAGAGAAGTTCGAGAGAGGACATTCACTTCTATTCGCTAGCGAGGGCTTCCCACCAGCGGCTTTGAATTCGACTAATTGCTTAAGCCCTCAGGCCTCAACGTCAACAATGTCACCTCAATAACAATCTGTGGTCTCTTCTTCAATAGTATTTCAGCTTCACGTCCGACACTGCGCTTTCATTCACTGCTACGGGACTACTGAAGTAACCTGAGTAACGACCGACTCGCGTTCTTCTATGCTCAGAAACATCCAACCAGCTTTGACGCCGCCCAATCGACCATCAACGACCCCTCCTCCAGCACGTAGGACCTTTTCTACAACCCTCCCAGACCTCCGCCGACAGTTTTACGAACATGATCTTCAACGTCCGTAACAAGATCAGGATTAACCCCCTTTTCTATCTTTCCCTCTACGCTCTTTATCTGTGCATTAACTATTCCCGTTACAGCCTCCTCTGTATTGCCTGAGACTACCTCAGCCCCCGGGACGTCTCTCAACGTGATGCCTAATCCCTCATCAAGTGTTTCCTCGCGGACGACGAGTTCATTGGTGATTCCTTCTTTGCTGGCGGGCAACGCCGATATGGTTCTGGCGATGAATACGATGATGACGAAGAGTGAACGCATTTTCGGACAGTTGACTATTTGCTGCTGCTTAATTGTGGTTAGTGTCTGTCATGACTCTCCGCTGTGCTTGGATCACTTACGGGGATGTAGAAGAGGAATGTTTACTCTGCTGACGGACTACTGTGGCATCTACTTCAACATTTATATACTCCACAGAGTCCAGAGGTGTGTCAGATAGACGCCATGTTTCCCCGCGAAAAACGTCCCGACATTCAATTATTGAACCTCAAGCCGCATCTTGATCATCACTGGATAGGTTCTGGTGTGCTTTGATATCAGCATCGGTGAGCTAGCCTTCCTGTAGGCTTACTCGGTGACGTGACTGCAACTGATATCAGACTGGTATTCATTACAGCACTGGGAGGCTTGCATACGAATGTCTTGATGTATCGCAGAGCGAGATGTAAATGAAATGACTTAGCCTGGGATGGCATCGCGCGCTAGAAGATGGTCGATCGCACTACTCCGATCGCATATCGCTCCTTCTCCATCACAATGCGCATTTGCGAAGAGTCCATGTACGTCGTAGCTTTACGTGACTCGCATGGAGAACTCATCGGGGATTGGGTCCTTCATGTTTCCCTCTGGTCATGGTCACTGTTTAGCTCCGATCGCAACCGAAGAGAGTAAGCTTCAATTAATGCATGCTACGCTGCGGGAGGCGTCGATCATTCCGATACACTATGCTGGCCAGTAAACACGGGGTGCCGCTGCTCAGAATACTCGCAACTCACTCCGGTCTTTCGACCGCATATTCCATCGTCAAATACCCGTGATCAGAAGGTTGTAAGCTCCTCGCTGCGGACACACGAAGTCCCGTATAGTCCTATTTCTATTCTAATCAATTCAACATATCATCGAGAAGGTTACCCGCGGCAAACACAGAACGATTGTGCAAAATAGAGAAGCATTAACGTTTCCACCGAGTTGACATTAGGCAACGTTCACAGATGCATTTGGGTACATCAAAGTGGTCAACTACTTGGTTGAAGATAGCGGATGTTACAACATCCGCAACCTTTTGTGTAAGAACCATGTTTCAATTTTGTTCCAAGGCCTACCAATAAGATACCAACTTCTTTACATACTTTTTAGAGAAGTCGAGCGACTCCAACGCCGGCAATTCCACCGCTCGCGGAGCCAGAGGCGCTACCGCCAATTCCTCCTCCAATACCACCGCCCAACTCGCCTCCGAGTCCTCCGCCTACACCGCCTCCC